>JAODTK010004165.1:0-170323 GCA_026419785.1 Sclerodactyla briareus | reverse complement strand
ATAAGAAACGTGACACCCATGGCATCACCATTGAGCCGTTCCATCTGGTATGCATTTTCAATAGTCAAGGATAGAGTGGCAAAAGGGAAAAAAAGAGAGAAACAGTGACTTGACTCCCCATCCTGCATTTTTCATATCTTTGATGCCACTGGCCACCCTATCTTCTCTGCTCCTGGCATGTCATTGGATGAAGACCAGGGAGAATGACCGTCCATAACGGAAAGCAGGCCTACTTTTACCATACACCAAAACTATGCCAAGTGTTCTGTTCTGTACATTACGCCACACTATTCTACGGGAGCATACATGCCAGATGTTGTACTCTTCCCTATGGCAGTAATGTCTGCGGTACCCAAAATTTATCAGTGTAATCCAATACGCCGAACATCCTTTGTGTGAAAGGCTCATACTTCCAGTATGGTGACTCGTTCGCGGCAAGGTCAATGATGAATTTCGCAGAAGTCTAACGGGTCAGCGTTTACCAAAAACAAGAAGTATCAAACATATATTGAAAATATAGTAAAACTCGGATGGTGAGTCAGTGCTTATATAGTGCCCTATCACCAAAGTTATCAGGGCGCTTTACAAAACGAAACCTAAAAAACAAAGAGAATATAAAATACTAATTTAGAAAAGGAGAACAATAAAAACTACCGAGAAAATCAGCTATTAATATTGAGCTAAAAGCATAATTAATGTTGGTAATAGGCCTACCCCGGTCTTCTCTGTCTCCTCGCATTCTTCATCATCTGACGACTTCAAGAAAAAGATAGCTCCGATGCAGACTATCTGGAATAAGCTCCAATATACAGACCAATTTTCAAGGATTTTATAAAATTGTACTGTATTCATTCACCACGAGGAATCAACTGAAACTTCTTCCATGCTGCAGGCTGAATCGACGGTCCTTGTGGGTAAATGAATCTTTGCAAATGCCCCTATATACAATGTAGGATGGAGCTTCAGTTCGATATAAACACTGAACACTAAACAAGAACGTATACTATAGTGTACTGGCGTAACCCAAGGCTCTAACGTACGTCGTTTAGACCTAGATAGTTGAAACCGAGTTCGGTCGATGTCAATTATGAAAAAAAGAGCTTTGACCAACCAAACAGATCAACGATTAAGAAGTAACATATTGATGCCGACAGCTTTGTAACCGTAAGCCTAGAATAAATCTCGTCAAAAGGAAAATCGATGAACCGTGAATCGAGGTGACAGAGCCAAACTTCCCAGCTCGGCCAGCTGCTAGCCTTAAAGTTTTTTATCACATTGTTATGTGACCAACAAAAATTTGATCAATTTTAATAATGTTCGGGAATATTATAGTTGGGGGGTTCAGAAAATTGATTCCGTCTGTCACCATATTTCTCAAATACCATACGACCTTCCATGATCCGGTGTCAGACCTACCATGTACTGAAAATATCGAAAAGTTGGTGTTCCGGTGAAGGGTATTCCCGATATACAGGTTTTGATTCGCCTGCATCCGATCCTCTTGGAGGGAAAAAATAAACACTATCGCCGGGGGGCCCCATCACCTGAAAATAGGTATGTGACTTTCTGTTGGTATTTTCGCAGCTAATTTAACATAAACAACGCATGAATGCTGGGAAAAGCACCTAAAAGATCGGAGCCTACGTGCAAATAAATTGGACAGTGTTACGCTGGGCCATTTCTATCATCGTTATTTCGAAAAATTCGTAGCAAATAGATAAGATAGTCTGCTCGAAAATATGCAAAAATACCTAAAGAATACGATTGGCTTTGGACTAAAAAATTCAAATTAAAATCATTTGAAATGACAAAAAAAAACTAGTTGCACAAGATGGGCACGATATGTACCACTACGGCAATGAGTCTGTGTGAGTAGCTCATAGAAAGACACTAAAAGCACTCTAGGTACACAAGCGCCCAACTGACCATATGTATTGGCCCTAAAAACTTTCTGGAACCCCACCATTTTCTTTTACCGTATCATATCTGATGGTTCTGTTTCTTTGCCTGCAAGTGAACGGGCACATTCGAAAGAGACAAATGGTGCGAGTTTGGCGGGAATCTAGGTAGATTTTAACTAATTTGACCTCCACAGCGATTGGTCCAAACTGGTGTTTGGAAGACAGAATTACGTCGAGTAAAATTCGTCTGCTCACTTCGAGCTCCTCTAGCCGAAGAAGTAATCAGTCGATGTATGGTTATTTGTAAATGCCGATGTTGCTACACTACTATGCTTTCAAATGAATGGCTGCTTGGGGCCTCCAGAAGTACGGGCACACAGATTCAGGACCGCGAAACTGATAGCAAATTTGTGTATAAGTCGATGGGGAGTCTATTTGAGGTCCGCTAACTCATATGTTACTGTTGCACAATTGAGACATTGAACGTGCGGGGAATGCTGGGGAAACGGCACCAAACGATCGGTTCGCGCAAATATTAACATGCAGTAACCCCACGAGTTTATCGGTGGCAACAATGAGACTCCGATTTTGCGGCAAATTACGCAATATCGAATCATATATGGTACCATATACGAATCAATTTCTTCAAAGAATTTAATATTCTAAGATATGGAGATAGTTCACCTTCTTCGTGCTTTGTGCTTTTAGATTTTGCAGGAGGTTGACTCAGTGTCATCACCACTGTCTCCCCATTCAACTGATAATGCAAAAAACGGATTCGTACTAGGGCATATCATCTAGCTTAGCGTTAGGCCTCCCTGCTTGCGTTGTCTGTCCTAATGCTAAGAACTCAGGCATGCATACTGGACAACTTTATTAGGCAAGGGCGGGGCGATCCTGGGGGGACGGGGGGACAGCGTCCCCCCCCTCCCATATTTGGGTTGGGGGGGGGGGGGGACGCAATGCATTTTGTCCCACCCATATCTGAGCCCGACTGCTATTTCGCTGACACGTTATCCGACATATCCTCGCCACCAGTTTAAACAATGCAGAATGACCTAAATGACAAGTTTGAGTGAATTCCTGCTTCTGCTAGCTCCATTTCCGAAAAGTTCGCGCCGCTGCGCGCGGTTGTCGTGTGTCGAGTGTTCAGATATGATTTGCCTTCTGCATACTCTGATGTTCCTTAACGTTATCAATTAAAATTATCAATGAAAGAAGGGTTCCCTCCATCCCTATCGTTTACATAAGCCCTGGCTGGCACCAACTTGGTGTGTCTCTCCTTCTTGGACGTTGTCCCACAATCGCTATCTTGAGGTGAAAGGGGGTTGAGACGAACGGGGTAGGTCTACCACCTGGTGGGATCTGTGCTTTTTATTTATTTATGGTGCGACTACTTGTGCGAAAGTTTTAGTGCAACTACGCTGTGCACATACTATCACTATGGATGGCACACGATGCGGCATCGAAAATTCAACCAGGGAACACCAAAATTGCGTTGTTCCAAAAAAATGATTCGAAATTCAAGTGAAGAAAAGGCTGTCCAAAGGTGGAGTCCAAATAGTGCCTGAAATGTTTGATGGAATGCCCACAGGTAACTTTGTTGTCTTTGAAGGGAGAAGTTGGGGCGACGTCTAAGTCACCACCTGGCGGGACCTGTGATTTGTTTTGGCTAACTAGGTCTAACTATCTGCAAATTTAAATAGAGTATTCGGCAATCCAATTTATGGGTGCGACACTAACAACACTCAAGGGGGGGGGGCAGGCACACGGTGCGTGTGGCAACCCTCATAAATGGCATGCGAAGCATTCGGCCAGGAAACGCCACAATTTCGTTTCGTGCAAAGACATGAATAAAATTTTTTGGTGAAGAATTTTATCCAAGATTTGCCTTCCTTTGAATGGATGTCCACATTGTAAATTTTCGCGCGCGCATCCGCGCGCGGTTTCGGTATTATACTTCTTGTGTACACATATTGGCCACAAGTCTGGCTCCAAGTATAATGTCCCCTGCCCTGCGCCTATGGGCCGCAAAGAAGATATAAACCGGGGGCCATAATCTTTGAGTAAACAACCAGGCCTGCCCTATCGTAAGTGCTAGGGCGACGCGAGAGTCAGTGCATGTCGACGTTGGTCAAATGGATCCGATCCGGCCTGCGAAAATCTCGCCCCTTTCGCGTGAACTTAGTAGTGGTGGCATTGCCCATTTCGATTGAGCCGGTCATGACTGAAACCTCACTTGAATGGTATTTCAGAATGTCACAGCATCCCAACGAGAACCCTTGAATTGATCCCTAAGTGCCGATAAGTTTGGAGAAAACCTTTCTCAAATGAAAATTTGTGATAAATGTTAGGAATGTGCTGATTGTCCCATTAGGCATGGGAATTGCCTGTTCCTGCAATCTAGGGGTCTGTCAAACTAAAAATTTTCTTGACCCGCTACGGCCAACATTGTGGTGGCGCTCGCTTGTTGGGATTCATCTCGTCCGTCCCCCCCAACCACAAACACAAATCGCGCCTGGACTTTAGGTGACTAAAGACTGAAGATGGCATGGGGCAGCTTTACCAAACTCCTTTTGCAACTAGGGGTAGGCCCATCTTTACCTAGCACAGACCGTATTCAAGTCAGTAGAATCTAGGGCCAAGTGAAAAGGATTTCGGGCGTAAAATATGGGGGGTGGGGGTGACAGTCTATTACACGGGCTGCGCCCAAAAGGGAAGACCTCACAAAAAAACTACAGAAACGAAAACTTTGAGCAGCAGCGGCGCCAGGGAGGGTTGGCTGTGATGCCGTGGAAGGGGTCCGCTTGTAGAGACTGCGCCACCACTTGTCCACTTAGATCTACCTCTCACATCCCTCCCTCTCCGACCTCCCCACCCCCCCCCCCCCCCCCCCCCCCCCCCTCCATTTTAATGAATTGCTGACGAGGTACATTTCAAAGCCACAGGAGAAAGAAGAAAGAATGGGGGGACAGGAAAAATTAGCAGGCCAGAAATGTGTTGATGGTCATGCAGGGCATCGGGTGCTGCAGGACTCTGCCCCTTTCGGGCAAAAACCCATGGTCAGATGGTGCTGTCGCTGCTTTGAGGATTTCTGTGCTGTATTATTCTATTGGGGGTCTATGTTTTGAAGGTTTCCGGATCATCTGTCTTGGTCGTCCTTCTGAGGTCTTCCTTTTAGGCCCCACCCATGCCTTCACACCAACAGTGCCCTGCACTTGAATAAAAAACTAAATCATTTGAACGTGGGAAGATGTAGCAATTGATTGTATTCTAGTGAGTTTATTGGCTGCAGCTAAAACTCTGTAAATTTGTGAGCAACATATAGTAAAACTCCATGCAGTCTATAGTGTACAGGCAGGGTCAATATGTGAATAAAAGTGATGCTATGTATTCCAATATAAGTTCTGTGTAGACATTTTAAGGAACGGAAATTAGCGGGTGAGCCATTATCCCAAGGACAGCTCTGATGAGATTCGAACTAAAAGTGGGCTTTTTATGAATGCTAACCATTTTTTTCTTTGACTGTTCTTTATTTCTTCTACATTGTAAAAACTCTCCTAAACTAGCTATAGAGTGTATTCATCAAATAGGGACAGTTTTTAGACTTGTTTTCTGTCATGAATTGTGGGTGTATACTTCAGGGGTTTGGATATTGTCAATTTGGGTTGCTATGATTGTTCTAGGGTCGTTGTGATTTCTACCACCCCCCTCTCAAAGCACTTTTAAAAAGACCAAAGCGCTATACCATGAAAGTCTCAAAATAAGAACGGCTGCATAAACGACAGACAGGATATTGAAAGGTGAACCTGTAAACACAGGAAACAAACGAGATAAATAAAAGGGAAAACAACGCATCACTACACAGCAGAAATTCGAAAATGTGGCATCACGGGGACCTGCGGGGTTCCACACAAAGTGGTAACTGTGATGTGAAAAAGGGTCTGAATAAAATAAAATGGGAAAAGATTACAAAATAGTTTACAAGAGATATTGAATAATAGGCCTAATTATGATAGGCCTAGTTATATGAAATATACACAGAGACTACGTTCATGGTAATGCAAGTTCCCCCTCTCTCCCCCCCCCCCCCCCCCCCGCCCCGGCCACATGCTGGACACCTCAAATTGGGTATGTGGTGTGCTTGTTTCACCTTGACTATGTGAAGAATCTGTTGCCATGACCTATAACTCAGGAATCGTATTAACGACCAATCGATAAGGTTGCAGGACAATAGACCGCCCCCGCCCCCCCCCGAATTTACGAAGTTTGAGGAGGCATGAAACAAACTTTGAAAAATTGCCATGAAGAATCCAAAGTAACTTGAGTATCCGTGAGAGAGTCCTATCGCGCCAGATGTGGATTGGGATATGTGTGGGCTTTTGAAGGAACAGATCTCAACAGCCCTTCTATAGGCCTCATGTCTCATCACACAATTTTAAAGTTACATCGGCAACGCCAGTACAAAGGACAGCGAGTTTTGATCTCCCATCTAAATTCACGGTGCCTCCAGGTCTCGCAAAAGGACGGTTAGGCGACGCCGCGACGCCAATGGGCAGCAGTCCCTATCTGGGAGTTCCCCGACATTTCTGTCTAAACGGGGGTCTTGGTATAGGGCGGTTGGAAACTGGGGAAGCGTCCACTTTCCGATGTCAAATTTACCTGCCTACGTTTCTTCCTTCTTTGTCGTCTCCGTTCCACTATTGACAACATCCTCGCACCTTCAGGCTGGAGCCTGTCAGTGTTAACTCTGCCCACCCCGACTCCCTGGCACCATACCCTACTGAGAAACCGGGCTGGAGCGAGGTCCTCCTCAATCCGAGTCCTAGGGGGTCCGAGTCAGCTTATATCCGAGCCCGAGTCACATGCAGTACGGTCCGAGTCCTCGAGTCCTTATGGCCAATTTTTACCTGTACTATCAAATTAACAAATGAGGCATAACTTACCGCTGTATTGCTTAAGGCAATGTCGTAAATGCAGCGGCTATATAATAACATGTAATTTACTGACATACCATGAACTTTCAATTAGCTCAGAGGACTGGGCTGGTACACCGCCATGGACGGGTGTCCAAAGGTCTAGGCCGAACCGATTTTAACCGTGATATATGGCAAAGGCAATAAGCTAGAGGACTGGGCTGAGTACTACTCATGGAATGGTGTCCGAGGTCTAGGCCTACTGATTTTACCGTGATAATGCAAAAGGGCATTACTAAAAGCTGTACATCATTCTGTAAAATTTTTCCGTAAAATACGCAGTGTCAGAAAGTGCTACGAAATATTCGCAGGAGCAGGGTGAAAATAATGCACCCCAATAAATCATGGAAATTACCCCCATGCCGGTACAACTTCTCAAATTAGCTGTTCCACATAAATTTACCTGTAAGCGGAAAAGTGGAGTACCCAATGCCCGTTACGCATGCACACTATCCAAATAATGAGAAGCATCATGGTTAAGGAAGTACCCTAACTGAACACTGGCACAGGTGATATAAATAGATATGTGAAAGGAAAAAGCGAGCGTGTGAGAATGGTGTGCTATTTTCCCTCCTGATTTAGACATCGAACAGTCGAAATACGGTGGAGAAGTTTTAAAGCTACTTTTTGGCTAAGCGTTTGTTGTATATTTTGGTTGTCTTGTACATTGTAAAAAAAAATAAAAAATAGGGACTCGGACCAGGACTTCGGACTGAGTCTTTTGGTCGAGTCCGAGTCCGATTCATTGAACTTCGAGTCCGAGTCCTTGGAATCAAAATAGGGACTCGAGTCCGTACTCGACACGGGGAATGGCATCATAGTTTTCCACGAAGATTTGGGTAGCTCCAGAATGTGTTAATATGTCGGTCGTGTAATGTATCATTATAACAAAATAATGCTGTGACGTTTTGTTAGTAGATATCTCGTTTTATTTTGATATTCGTTCCCAAGCTTTTATGGTCAATATTTTTTCATGTTGTTTAGATGCAACAATTTTTAGGCCTACTAGTAACTTTTTCGGCGCAATGTTCTGCCTAACTCTTTCGCCACATGTATCCGTATATCTCGTTCAGCGCAGTATACGAGAGATTTGTCTTGGTGGGGGGGGGGGGGTGAGGTCGGCACCCAAGGGAAGTTGCGCCCTCATTATGGCGTCCCCCTCCCTATTGGCAAGAAATACAATTTATGGGCCTCATACATGCGGCTGCAATATTTGCGACATAACAGCTGCAAAACTCTGCTGAACTGCAGACAAAGGTGTTGGTTTTTGTGTTAATTTTTAAATGGATCACTTGGGGTCTTGGGGGGAGGGGGTGTCATGGGGGGTGGGGGTCGCCACCGTAATCTCGTAACTGATTACGTGACTGTAAACATCGACGTGTGAGAATGTGTGATTTCCCTCCTGATTTAGACATCGACCAGTCGGAAATACGGGGAGGGAGAGTTTAGCTACTTGTTGCGAAGCGGTTTGTTGTAGTATCTTTGGTGTCTTGTACGATTGTAAAAAAAAATAAAAAATAGAGGGACTCGGACAAGGACTCGGAGAGTCCTTGGGTCTGAGTCGAGTCGAGTCATTGACTTGAGTCGAGTCCTTGGAATTCAATAATAGGGATCGAGTCCGCACTCGCCACTGGGATATGGCATCATAGTTTCCACGAGATTGGGTACTCCCAGAATGTGTTAATGTCGGTGTGTAAGGTATCATTATAAACAGAATAATGCTGGACGTTTTGTCAGTAGGATATCTCGTTTATTGATCGTTCCAAAGCTTTTATGGGGTCATAGTTTTTCTGTTCGATTGTTTATGATGCAAACAATTTGTAGGCCTAATAGTAAACTTTTTCGCGACAATGTAGGCCTATACTCTTTCGCTCACATGTTCCGTATCTCGTCAGGCGCATACCGAGCGATTTGTCTTGGGGGGGGTGGGGGGGGCTTGAGGTCGAACCCAAGGGAAATGCGGCCCCATATGGCGGCCCCCGCCTATTGGCAGAAAACAATTTATGGCCCCTAAGATACATCTGCTGCAATATTTGCGAAATAACAGCTGCAAAACCTCTGCTGAATCAGACAAAATGGTTTGATGTAGATTTATGGATCACGTGGGTCTGGGGGGAGGGGGGAGGTGTCATGGTGGGGGTGGGGGTACGCCACGTATCTGTAACTGATTAGACTGTAGAACATGCGAGCGTGTGAGAACTGTGTGAGTACACACTCCGATTAAAAATCGGACAGTCGGAAATACCTTGAGAAGTTGGAGGAGAAGACTTGTGCGCAAGGGCGGCGATTTGTGTTGATTTTTTTGGGTTGGTATGGGGGGGGGGGAGGGGGCGGACAAGATTAAAACTATCTAAGCGAGCACCACCACAGGTTGGGCGCGGAGGTGCCCACAAGAAAATTTCCGTTTGACGATCCTCAGATTGCAGGAACGGCACTTCCCGTGCCTTATGGTACAGTAAGCAGATTCCTAAAATTATAACGGTTTCATTCTTGGGAAGGTTTCTCAAAAAAACTTATCGCCCTTAGGTCCATTTCAAGGTGTGGGGCTGTGAACCTTCTAAATTACGAGGCAAGTGAGGTTCTGGGTATGAAATGGGAATGACAGAAACCACTACGTTCGCGCGGGAGCGCGAGGTTTTGCAAGATCCAATTTGACCAATGACATGCTAATGACCCCCTCTGACCTCATCACTAGGATAGGCCCTGAGATTTTACTCAAAGATTACGCCCCCATTTTCATCTTCTTGTGTTCACAGGCGCATGGGAGGGTCCCAGTTGGACAGAAAGGTGTCGAAATGGAGTATCACACAGGGAAAGTAAAACGTACGTGCGCGCAAAGGCGCCGCGAAATGTTCACACTTTTTGAAATTAATTCATCAAAAAGTCATAGCATATTTGAATGTAAATTATTTAACCCAAACTTTGAATCATGTCTTAGCACGAATTTGTGGCGTTCCCGTCCGAATCTTCGTTGGCTATAGGGTTTCCACCGCACCGTGTGCCCCCCCATACTAGCACCGTGCCGCACAACCCCAACTTTTTTCAACATTCAAGTGGGCGCACACCCATAAATTGATTGCTGGACTTTGCGATAGACCAAGGCCTCCCCGGGGGGGGGGGCGATCATGGGGGGGGGGGGGGGGGGGGGGCAGGGGGGGGGGGGGGGGGGGGTGGGGGGGGGCGGGGGGGGGCCGGGGGGGTGGGGGACGGCGTCCCCAATATTTTGGTTGAGGGGGACGCAATGCATTTTTTCCTCCCCCCAATATTTGAGCTCGACCACTCTTTCGCTGACACTGTCTCCGGCATATCCTCAGCAACCGTGTTTGAACAAATGCATAATGACCTAATGATCAAGTTAGTGAATTCTGTTGCTTCATACCCGAAAATTTTTGCGCGCTGCGCCGCGGGTATCTTATGTACCGGTAGTGTTCAGACATATGATGTGCCTTGGTGCAACTATTATGTTCCTTACCTTACGAACGAAAATTGCCTGAAATTACTCCGGTTGTTCTTTAATTATTAGGAAGTATGTTCTCCTCCAACAAATCTTTTTGCATAAGATTGGCGGGATACTGTGATTTTTAAATTTTATTCATGGGTGCGAACCCACTTGTTGAAAGTTGGGTGCACGGTCACATACTATCACTATGAGAGGCACACGGTGGGGCGTCGAAAATGCGGTCGGGGAACGACGGCCCCAAAAATTGCATTGTCAAAAGAAATGATTCATAATTCAAGTGGAGAAAAGACTAAGTCCAATATGCCTGAATTTACGATTGAATCATGCCCCAAGGTGACAAAGGGAGAACGAATGCGCCTCGATATGCTAAAAGTGAACAAATTTTGTGTTTCGGTTTCGTTCGCCTCGTCGCGCGTAATGGTGGGGATTTTGTCCCTGCTTTCCCTCCATCTTCCGCACACCTATGGAATTTCTTCTTTCGCCTCATCTGCTCATTGGCCCCAGGGCCTAACTTATACATATTTGTGAGTGGAATCATACACAACATTCTCATTGAACCTTGAAAACTACAATCACAAACCTCTTTTTGATTACAAAACCATTTAGCCTCTGGTCGTGTCCTCCTCCCACGCCCACGCGCGATTTGGAACTACAGTAGCCTAGGCTATCCACTGCTTGGATTTTCAAACGCATGTTTCTCCGATAACTGCTAACTTCGGAAGTTCCCTGCTCTTCCGGTATGGACGTCATACGGTCAGGACAGTAGCCTAAAGCTATCTAAAGTCCCAATTTTCGGGTGAGAATCCTGTTTTTTTCTATATGGAGCACAATTGGTTGGATATTCTGGCCAAAAATTAAAGTCGGGACAGCGATAGACCGGGTCTGACAAAATGTTTTCCATGTTCTAACTACCGATTACAAAATTTGTGATCACAAAATGCCCAGATTTGAATCTTGGTACATGCAAGCCTGAAACTCGGCGGTCCGGGAAGTGTCATTTCCGGCATCTGGGGTGCTTCACAAGAAATCCTTTTGCGCTCCGCTCCAACCTATGATGGCGCTACGCTTAAATAGTGTTCTTCGCGCCTCCGAAACATATCTGTGCCCCCCCCCCGCGTATGAAAAGTCTGGTGATGCCATTGCTATTTGCAAATTTGAATTAGGGTGTTAAACAATCAATTTATGGGGCGACCACTTGTTGTTGAAAGTTGGATGCATGCACGGTGCACATATTAAACCAATCCCTTTACAAAGACATGATGCAAATTCAGGTGAGGATAAGTTTCATATCCAAGATTGCCTGGACTTTACCATGGATTTCCGAAAATGCAAAAATTGTGAGCGCTTTCGTCGCGCAATTTGCGGCGTTTACCTTTCGGTTTATACTCATTTGGCACACCGTGTCTGGTCCTGATTGAAGTGTCTCCCTATGCGCCGTTGTTCCCGCAAAATAGGATAAAAATGGGGGCCGTAATCTTTGAGTGGAAAATGCATGCATATCAAGTGAAGGTCAAAGAGGGTTCATTCACTGCGTGGTCAAATTGATTCTGCAAAATCTCTCGCTTCGCGCGAACTTACTGGTTGTTGCCATTGGCCCTTCTAATTGCTTCTTTTGTCACCTTACTGTAACCTCACTCAGGTGCGTCGATCCGTTTTGAAAATGGGAGGGGGGACTCATGAATGCAAATGACCAGTCTGAGCGGAACGCACCATCGGTTGGCGCGTAGCGTCCGAAAATTTTAAGCTCTTCCTTCCCTCCAGACGCCGAAACGGCAGCTTGGCACCACCAGACTCGATAGCACACCCATTTCATTTGTGTTTGAGTAGAACGACAACAATTTGTCCATTGTACATACGAAGACGCAATATCACACAACTGGATATTTTATTACCTTACTACTCTTGCCTCGTTTGCGTGGGATAAGGGTCTACCCAACTGTCCCTGGTGGGATCGAGGGAAAAGCCATAGGCGGTACTGGACCATTCCCAATTTGGGAGTCATAATATTTGGCCGAATTTCTACAAGTCAGTCTCGAAGACTACCAGCACGCCGAAGCGCGCGGAATTTTTTTTTTTTGCATGTTGTCCCGGGCTTTAATCGAAAAAGAGTCAGCAAAAATTCAGGCATTTTTTCACTAATTTGCTTTTTCCCCTTTCCAAATTTTCCACGAAATTCCGCCGAATTTTTTAATCTCAGAAAAATTGGGGGGGGGGGGCAGTCTGTCCAGAGGCTTCTGAAATAGTTTAGAACAATAATTGAATCAGTTTAGACGATCATCAAATTATGGGTATCACTGTGAAGTTGTGAACCCCGCACCACCCACTATAATAAACTGACCAGGTGCACTGTACACGTTCACTGTTCAGTAAATTGGGGCAGAACAACTTAAGCCAGCCAAAAAAGGTTAGTGGGTTTCATTGCAGATTATATGCAAAAATCCCGGGGCCACGGGCCACCAGATCCATCTTAAAAAACTTTTTCCATTTTACTTTGCCCAATTTCTCCCCATTAATCTTCCGAATTCTGGGTATTTTTCGGTCTTTCTTTTTCACCTCTCAAATTATCATGCAACCCGGCCCCGACGCATCCTCGGATAATATGGCTGCCTTTGCCTCTAAGTTGGTTCTGTACGCACCCGTGATATACTTTACCAGCTTACTATATTGGGCATACATTTACAATATCACCTAAACTTGGGGTTGAAAACGACTGAAATAAATGTTGTGCCAATTAGCATATCGTATATCTGGACTAGACTACTTCCAATCCCAGTAGTCTTTTGTGCGGTCTTGACTCCAACTTTTTTTAGTCATACGTACTATGTGTGTTTCGAACTCCTTGGTCCACCTGGGACCCGCGCTTTCAACAGGAGAATTGCCCCTTGACTATTACGCAATTAGCCAAGTGATGCCAGTGCCAGGCTGTTTTGTTTGTCATGAACAATTTGGCCTCAATGCTTGGTAGGCACTTGCAAAATAATCATTCGAATGAGAAAAAAGTGCGATGAAGCTGAGCTAGGCGTAAGGGGACCCTTCTGTGTTTTAGCGAAACATGTTTTGCCTAAACGCTATCAAAGCAACCCCGCGTGCCGAAGCGCGCGAAAAATTGGCATGTTTCTTCGGGCGTTTGAGAATGAAAAATTCCGGCTGGTCAGCAGACATTTTTGGCATTTCCTCCACTTTTTGGCCTTTTTTCTGTCCAGATTTTCCCCGAATTATTGGTCAATTTTCGCCCGAATTTTTCATCTCAGAATAACTTTGCGATCTGCACGGGCTACGCAATTTGGTCCGAGACAGAAGTCAAAGCAGTTTGGGTTTTTACAATTAATGAAGTGTGAACAAACTATGTAGCCTAGTTACTCTGTTTAGACTGGGGCGTAACTCAGATTGATTTATTGTTTATTGGGAAGGTGGTATTTCGCCCTGCGGAATAGTAAGTTGCCCAGGTGATTTCATGGGTTGCGGAAGAAGAAAAGGAAACTTAGAATCCGTCACTGAGGTCTAGATGATGTTTCACTATGTCGGCAGCAGCGACGTAAGACATTGCTGACTAGGCGAGGGGCTAACATTTTCGTCCCTGTGCGAGGGGTCCAGACAGTAAGGGTTTCCCGTCATCTTTGAAAATTTTGGCTTGGGGTGCAAATTCATGCTCTAAATGTGCTGGACCCACCAGGGCAGTAAGTTCTCTTTTCTTCTGGTTATTGGCCTGAATCTTAACCTTCCATGGACCCACCTCAGTCAGGGGCGTCGGAGCGCGCGTTTCGAAAAGTGGGGGGGGGGGGGCTACACGAATGCAAAGGACCATCTAAGCGGAGCGCACCATCGGTTGGCGCGGAGCGGAACCAAGACAATTTCCAGATTTTCATACCCTCCAGATCGACGGAAGCAGCTCTTGCCAGGCTCAATAGCAACCATTTACATGTATGATTTGAGTAAAGAACAGACCCAAAAAAAGTATGTTCATTGTGCAATCTAAGATGATTTACCGATTATCACACATGGTATTTTTTTTTAGTTACCTTTTATACTCTGGCTTTGTTTGCGTGAGATTCACGGGTCTACCGAACGGTATCTGGTGGGATCGAAGTGGGAAAAGCATAGGCCGGTAGGGACACTCCATTTGGAGCAGAAAAAGTGTACCCGAATTTTAAAATTCAGTCATGGAAACAACGGCGCGCGCGAAGCGCGCGAAAAAAAATGCATGTTTCACGGGCATTTTATGAAAAAAGTCTGCATTTTTTCTTCACTTTGCTTTTTCCTTCCTAAATTTTCCACGAATTTTCGTCCGAATTTTCATCTCAGACTAATGGGGGGGGGGGAGCAGTTTGCTCCCAAGGCTTCTGAATTAATCGAGTGAACGGAATGATTCGAAGCTTTACCTCGCATTTTTAGCCTACACCGCCTGGAAGAACAACGACATTGGCGCGCGAAAAACACTTGAAAAATTAGGCACTTTTGGCAATTGGATTTAAAATTCGAAAATTCGGTTTGACACATGGTTCTCCTTCCACTTCGGCTCTATCGGGTCCAGACGTCACCTGGGGTCCGCACCCAGAATTAGTGGACCTAAGATAATTTCCAACGAGATTATTGTTTGGTTAAACAAAAATTGAATCAGTTTAGAGTGATACAAAATCGGGCATGTGCCTCTTATTTTTTATTACGGTCCGGAAAAGTGGGGGGGACAAAAAGATATGATATACCCCCACTTTCGAAAGTGGGGGGACCATGTCCCCCCCCGCCCCCACCTGTTGACGCCCATGACCTCAGTTGGGGTCTAGGGGTAAAGGCCTGGAAGTCAGAGCGGTTAGCCCATTCTAGAAGAACCGGGTTATAAAATGTTCGTTTTGCCTCGTACCCGTTCCTTGCGACGGATATTTTGACTAGAATATCACAAAGTTGTTCGAATTTTGTGCCAATTATGAAGGTAGAAACACAACACAAGTCGAACGAAAGGTGACTAATTCGCTTAGTTTCCTGGTATAGTCTATGATTTAAAAAAAATGTTCTCATCTTCGCTAGATTATACATTTCTGGCCTGGGTTTTGTTAAATAACATATTCATTCCTATATTGCGCATTACCATGTAGGAATATCTCGACGCGCTCCGCAATTGTTTTCTGTCTCGTTTCGGATCATAGGCCACGGACTGTTTCGTTGAAATTGAAGTGCAAGATATATTGTTCAAATTGGAGTGCATCGTCTACGATGCCTTCAGCTGGCTAAGAGCATTGTAAAATACAGTCCATGCAAATTACAAATTGCACTCGAATTTTGCACGAATCTCATTTATCGTGACGCTTGGTCTGCAGTACTGACAGCTAAACAACATCAGGATCCGAAACGGACGAAGTTTTTGCTTTTGCATATTTCTTGGATAAATCGATAAAATACAACGTCCACCTTGACCAGATGACACATTTTTTGCTCAATCATCGGGTTTTCGACAAGAGAAATCGGCAATCAGACATTGTGGGCCATTTACGACAGCTTTGGTAGGTTTTGGTATGCCTGAATTGTGGCCTATTCTTGCCCCAGCTGTTTTCCTCGACCTGCAACTTGCTTTTACCCTTCCATGACTCCTTTGGAGCAGTCTGACTCCTCATCCGCCACTTATGCCAGCGCCCATTCGGGTTATATCAATAGACATTTATTGTAAATCTACCTTTTAAAAAAACAAATAGAATAATCTCACTTGTGTTTCTGGCTTGCATAAAATCTTCATAATCGGCTCAGAATATGCCTTCAAAAGCAATCGCTCACGACCCTATAGAGGCAGCAGTTGCAGGTCATCTTCCTTCGCGCGCATCGCGGCGAAAATTTTGCAATCGGGTTCGGAATAAAGGCCACTTTGGTGCTTTTGTGATTCGAGCTGCTTTCTCAATTTTTTCAGCCCACACAAAACCACTTAACGAATACGTGTGTCAACGGACATGTACTTTCGTCCCTTCATCGAGGATCAAAAAGTGTGGGGGGGGGCCTTTGATATGATGTCCCCCCCCACTTCGAAAAGTGGGGGGGGGGGACGTGTCCCCTGTCCCCCCCCGGATCGACGCCCATTACCTCACTTGCAATGGTCTTTTAGAATGTCACAGCCCCCGACGCAAAACCCTTGAAAATTGATCCCTAAGGCGATACGTTCAGTTGGAGAACCTTTCCTGCAAATAACATTTTTTATCATTTTTTAAAGGACTGAATGTGCGTATTGTCCCTAGGGCCACTATAAGTCCGTTTCCTCAAATCTAGGGGGTCTGTCAAACGTGAAATTTTCTTTGTAACGCTACGCGCCAACCCCTGCTGGCGCTCCGCGTAGATCAGTCTTCAGCTTGTCCGTCCCCCGCCCCCCAATCGCCAACACGAACCGCCCCCTTGAATAGACCATAAATGCCAACGAATTCACAAGTCCCGCCATGTGGTACTAGTACCCCCGTCCCATCAACCTCCTTCCCTTCAAAAACAACGAAGTAATTAACACTCCATTCTTTGGGCATTCATCCAGATTCAAATATTTGAACTTAGCCTTTTCTTCACCTGAATTTTGAATCCAGTCTTTTTGACAGACGCAATTTGTGGCGTTTTCCCTGGCCGCATTTCATGCCGCACTCTGTGATAGTAGGTGCACCGTGCACCCATAAATATGAAGAAAATCACAGATCCTGTTTGGTGGTAGACCTACCTCCGTCGCCCCGGGTCGTCGCTTCAATCCCCTTTACCTCAAGATAGCACATTTGTATGTTTGTTTGTTTATCAACTAACCTGGTCCCTAACAGAAATCGACACGTTCCGATTGATGAAACTTGACAACTACACACAACACACAACGGTCTTATGCAAACGATAAGGAGAACCCTTCTTTCATTGATAATTAAGAAAACCTATAGTATTTTCTGGCATCTGTTTAAGGAACATCATGTGTTTGCATAAGGCACATCATAATGTTTCCTGAACACGATCCCGGATATAAAACGATGTAAAAAAATTTAATGCGGTAGCAGCAGAGTTCACTAAATGATCATTTATCACTCATTATGCATTCAGTGTAACATCGGGTTGCCGTGGATATTTCGGGTACAACAGTGTCAGCCGAAATAGAAGTCGGGCTCAAAATATGGGGAGGGGGGGGGGGCAAAAGTGCATTGCGTTGTCCCCCTCAACCAAAATATTGATTGTGAGTGATAGGTTCTGTCCTTGATATAGAGGACTCGGGCAAGACTCGGACCGCAGTTCTCGAGTCCTTTCGGTCGAGTGGTGAGTCCGAGTCATTGAAACCCGAGTCCGAGTCCGATCGAGTCCAGACTCGAAGAGGTCCCGAGTCACGATTCGAGTTCCTCCAGCCACTGCCGGCCGCTGGCTCTCTCACAAAATTCTGCTACTATTCAATGTCTGACTGCCTAGTCATTGACATTCGGGGTCAATATATTCTGAAGTTGCACGTGCCTTTCCTCCACCCCCCCCCCCCCCCCCCCCCCACCTTCCTCCACCCCCCCCCCCCTCCGCCTCGCATACGTATATGCTCCCTATTTGTGCTCCTAATTTTTTCCGCACCCCTCCCCCCCCCCACCCCCCCCCCTCCCACTCTCCTCTGGAACATCACACGGCCCAAAACAAAACCGTTTACGCTTACCGCACATTTAAGTTTACAAATGTAAATGGTTCTGCCATGAAAGTTGGAGTACACCACCGATAAGTGTCGGTATTGTTCCAGTCAAGTTGAAACGACGATGGCGGAACAGGTCATGCGCGAGCGTTTCTCAGTTGTATTCCGCTAGATTTAAAATCTCTGCCGTTGATGCGAATCGAGCATTCCGATGTGTACTGCGCTTACGCTCATGATCTTGAGAATATCTCTAGGACCAATCAACTGAGCACTAGAGAAGGGTATTTTGAGCAGTTTTGCCGTGTGTAATGTTTAGCGATTTCCCAGAAAATTTGCAGTGCTAGTCACAGACCAAACTAGCCTACTCCTAGTCCTATTCCCAACCCTAACGTAACGTATGCCACAATAGCCCCATGGCAAGGCTTAACTTTTATTTTTATACATAATAGCCTAGGACTGGCTAAGCCTAGTATATAATGGTGGCATCGAATTTCGTGAACCATGTTACTGTTGCCAAATATGTTTTCACATAAAGTAAAAATAATTAAATTACCTTCGTGTTTCACCTTTATCACTTGTTTTTGTCGAATTGCACTACTCGGACGTGGCTGTGACCGAGTCCCGGGTGACGGTCCGCCGATCGTATCGGGAGACCCGCGGCATAAAATCCCCTACCGATACCCGGAATATGTCATGAAGCAAGTAGCAATCAAAACATTCTATATTCTCCATTCACAACTATTACATTTTCTTACTTCAATTATTTACGTCAACAAAGTCAGACTTTTCGCGAAGCTGGCATAGACTATAGGCCACCCTGCCTGCATACATAGCTAGCGTCATTGGCCGTGGCCCGCACCCGGTCGGCAACATCTTACTTCTTAGGGACCTACAATAATTGACTGAAATGGATTGGTTGGCGCTATTTAATTTTAAATCGCTTGCGTTCATTGTTCCTTTTTGTAATTCGAAAAGTGACCTGCTGTAACATGGCATGTTCGTCGGCGAATTACGTTCGTTTTGTATTCTTTTTTGTAAATTACAATAAGCTTGGGCAATGCATTCCGAATAGAAGACTCACGTTCGACGCCATTGTTTCTTTGAATGTTAATCTTCATAAATTGAAAAATTCTTATTGGTAAAGAAGTGAATATTCACCTGATTTTTGGCATTTTGGAAAGCTCGATCAGAGTAGGTCAGTTGGTGAGTGTTTATGACATCTTGAGCATCATTTAAAGTTAGTTTTTGCGCATTTTTATGCGTCATTGTTTTAGAAATAAGCCGCGTCATGTACATTAATTCGCGAGCTCTAATATTCCACGAATACGTATGGACCACGAACGTTGCCCTCAACTATACTGTCCTCTGCATGACGTCATTTTTTCGAAGGGTTTCCAATATAAACAACACACAGAAAATACACCCGAATGGTAAATTAGGGTGTGTAAAAGAATATTATAGATCGACCGACCTTCCAGAATTACGAATTCCGACAAATATTTCCAAGTTTTCCCAGCGTCACGTCGCTGACTTCCGATTCCTAGAACCTGGCTAGAAAGCGGACGCTGTTGTGCAGTGCTACTGATGCCTATGCATCCATATGCAGTTCCTAGTCCTTGAACAGGACTGTTTTTGCAGCCCGCTACACTCACCTCCACATCACAGTTCTTGCCCGGTGTGTAATAAAAAAATTGCACACAGTACAGATAGCACATACATAACAGTGCAGTGCAACTGTGGCATCCAAACCAAAATATCTGTTTAGTAGTCCGAGTTGGTGCTCTTTTTGACAAGAGAAATACTACTACCCAAAACAGATTATACAAAGCTTCACCATATTAAGAGGTGGATACAAGTTTTCATTAAATATTCCTCGTTTTGTGGTTCGTATAGGGGACCCAGGACGCTAGCGTCCTTGAACCTTGTCCAGGCGTGTTCGGGTCAGGCAATGACGTTAATATGGGGTTCGTGTACTTACCGTAATATACTGGAATGATGCGACTTCAGTTCCATACTATCAAGCGCTAATCACGGTTGCCGATACTTGAAGCACTATGCTACGATGAAGGTCACGGCCAAAAGCAAGTTCTGAATCCCGTATTCGGGTGGCAAAGCATTTTTTTGTGTAAGTACTCACTCGTGATCGGCCATTTCACTGGATGGATAAGTCCTCCCTGCTTTAGTTTCCGCGAATCTGTGCTATTATCGTGTTGCTAGGTAATGTTCGATCCGATAGTCGCCTCTCCGCTTTTTACGCCCAGGTTTCCGGGGCTACCCAGGTATACTATCTATACCCGGTACCAACAATATACCCATTTTGTTACTGACGTTAGGAAACGAGATAACCAAAGGCTCTGTGTTGGCGTATTGAACTATGATTTTTTCCATGCATGATGAAGATGACGATGCCTAAGCTTAGTCCAGACTCAAACTGGTATGCTGAGGGGTAAGCAGTGATCTCCAAAGGCAAAAAGAAAAGAAAGTTGGGGGCACACGCCTGTCAATAGCGCCTAGCTGCAGGGCTATATGACCCATCACCTTCGCCTAGCCACTCCTGCTTTTACTGAGGGGCCTGTGCTGCCTGACGTAGTTTCCTCCGGTCCGCCCCCCTCCCCCAGTGCGAACACCAGTAATATGGTGGGACCGAAGTTTCAGCACCTAGAACCGATAATTTTAACGTAATCCCAAAGGAATTGACTGAATCTAGGCTACTCAACTTTTATGTAACACTCACAAGGTGTTGTAAGGTGTTGTGATAATGATCCCGTCACCTTGTCAAAAGCTTGCACATGCTTAAAGTTACGGAGTAACTGTGGTAGCAACTGGGATTTGATTTACCAAGAGGTTCCAGTCAATTTCTCTACCCAACCTGTGACCACGCTGGGACGTTGGATGGCCAGTTTGAAGCGATTCTTTGCCTGCACTGACAGCAGATGTTTTGGTGGGCGCCGAAAGACAACTTCAGACCCTATGCTGAACTTGAAGGCCATTGATTTCTCTTTCGAGGGGTAGGTTCCTTGGGTCACAGGGCCTATATTGCAATGACTTGAAGTTAAACACAATAAGTACAGAATGATGGATTGGTTGTTAGACTTGAGAGTTTGGCTATAGATGCAAAGTTGAAATTTGGTACACTATGCAGCTTTTCACAACATGTTGACAACCGCATGGACAAGGGTATAATTTACCCACAATGGGAAAAATGGTGGGAATGATATTTTTGCCAAGTTAGCTTGTTAACACAGGCAACACTTGACTCATCTGGTGGATCGGTCCATACTCCCAATGATGATTGAACCCTAGTTTCAGCATTGCATCTGAACTTAAGCATTTGCATGTGAAAATTGTCAATGCTTAGATTGATTAAGGCAGGTTCTGGCTTTTTGGTTGTTATGTGTTTGGAGTTATGGTCATTGCAAAATGAGAAAAACAATTTTTTGAACAAATTGACAGAGAATATAACGTTCAGGTCCAGTAAGAATAGAAAAACACATTTTGTCATACTAGTTGCCGTCATTCTGAGTCAAACTAACTATGAAATTCCTGACTTCTGGGGTTTTCCGCTAAACCATATCTTGACTGCAGAGAATTAGACACACTCGCTGAGGAGTTGCAGGGGTAAGAAATTCACACCTGTTACTAAGACAAGGGGACCCCAAGTTTGGGGGAATGGAAAATAAAATCACACCTGTTGCCTCAAGACAAGGGGACCCTGGGTTTGTGGAATGGACGGAAATTCCACACCTGTTACCTGGAAACAAGGGGCCCCTAGTGGGGAGAAAAAAAATCACACCTGTTTCTCAAGACAAGGGGACCCCGAGTTGGAGGATTAGGAAGGAGTTCATACCTGTTACCTTGAGACAAGGAGACCCCAAGTTTGGGGGAATGTAAGAAATTCACACCTGTTACTTTGACAAGGGACCCCAAGTTTGGGAGAATGGAAAGAAAGTCACACCGTTACTTAAAACTAGGGGACCCCTAGTTTGGAGGAATGGAAAGAAATTCACACCTGATACCTTAGACAAGGGGACATCTAGTTTGGGGGAATGGAAAGAAATTAATACTGTACCTTAGTTAGACAAGGGGACCCCGAGTTGGGGAGAATAGAATGAAAATTCACACCTGTTACCTTAAGACAAGGGGACCCCTAGTTTTGGGGGAATGGAAAGGAATTCACAACATTGACTACCGGCCACCTGTTTACCTAAGGTAATACAAGGGGATCGCGGACCACGATTTTGGGCGGATGAAACAACAGGAAACAGGGAAACAAGAGATTTGGTAGAGCAACAATGAAGGCAATGTACCTGAACATTAATAGCAGGAATAGGTTTCTGACAAGATCCCATCTATTTGTGGTTCGCGAACAACATAACATCAGTATTGCATGTTTGCACTAGGGCTAGCCCATTGGCGCAGTTTTATTGTTTACCACATTAATGACCAGGGTGAATCCTGAACATTTTGCCAGCCAAAATATTACTTTTTTAGTTTTTTACATGTTTTAACATGTATAAAAGAATAATGAAGTATTCCTGCTACTTTCTCAGTGAAAGAGAATGATCCATGAATTGATTATTATTTAACAATTAAATATTTGATTTTGAATCTGTTTCCACAGTGCCAGACCAACTTTGAAGCAGTGTGACTGTGGTACTCGGATACGAAAATGGATGTTGCTAATCCTGAGAGGTGCCCCACCGGTAATTATGGTGTCTTTGCTCGCTTTGTAATTGCATGGATTGCAGTATTGACAAATTATGGTAACATGTTTCTCCTGTCCAATAGCAGACATGATGAGTCCTTAGGAGTAAGAAAATTTTCTGGACTGAGTTAGCTTCGCCAGGTGATGTTCCCTGAATTATTATGTGCGTTGAATATGTTGTGGAAATCTATTTCACCTACTATTTTTACCCCTTAGCGACCGCCCCCCCAACCCCCCTCAATATGCTACCGGTGTCGCATTTAACATAGTACAGGGTTGGACAGCCCAATCGCATCTTCTCTTTTGGTCAGACTATTGTCTGCACAAGTGTTTTGCGGCATGGAAAAAGTTCAACAATTTTCGACCAAGGAAGTTGTTACGGTTGGTGAACGTTTTGGAGACCCGAAGGGCATACTCATCAGACTTCGTGGAGAAGCAAATTTGGAGAGAGGTTGTGTTCGTTTTCGCGATGTTTTGGTCGTTTTTGTTTCTCTCTTTGTCGCAGTCGTGCGTAAGTACGTTCCTACAGCCAGGCGCGCCTAACGTAGGGAGTGAGTGTGTGGGTACCTCCCGTTGCCTAACAATCACTGTGTGGTAAAGTGGGGCGTCACGGAGGGCCGGACGGCCGAAGCGACCACCGGGGTGCGGGGGCACGGGGGACGATGGTCGGATACGAGGTCCGCGAATCCGAGGGAGGGTCTACGGTTCGGTGGGGCGCCGGCGGAGCGCCCGGCCGGCTTCGGAGGACGAACGACCACCGGGAGCCGGGGGCTTGGTGGGTCGGATACCGAGGTCCGGACTCCGAGGAGGTGTATACGGCTCCGGCGGAGCCCCGGCCGGCTTTGCCGGCCGAACGATCCACGCGGGGCGCCGGGTCGGCTTTGCCCGGCCGAAACAGGACCCCCACAGGGAGTCGGGGTGCTCCGGTGGGTTGGACTCCGAGGTCCGGACTCCGAGGGGGGGTCGACGGCTCGGTTTAGGGCGACGGCAGAGTGACAGGTCGGGAATTCGGCCGGCCGAGCCAACAATTACTGGGGCAGGAGGCTACGGAGGGGTGAAACACCGAGATCCGGACTGCGAGAGGGGTCGACGGCCGGTTAGGGCGTCGGCGGGGAAGCACGGTCGGCTTTGCCCGGCGAACAGAACACTGGGAGCAGGAGGCTCCGGTGGATTAGGCACCAAGATCCAGACTCCGAGAGAGGGGTCGACGGCTCGGTTAGGCGACGGCGGAGACCGCCCGGTCGGCTTTCCCCGGCCGAACAGACCCCTGGGAGCCGGGGGCTACGGTGGGTCGGACACGAGGTCCGGACTCCGGACGGGTTGGCGACGGCTCGGTTAGGGCGCCTGCGGGAGCGCCCGGTAGGCTTCGGCGGGACCAACCAACGGGAGCAGGGTGGCTACAGGTGGACGGACACCGAGATCCGTACTTGAGAGAGGGCGGCAGGCGGGGCGCCAGATCAGCTTCGGCCGGCCCGAACCGACCAACGGCGACGCCGGCGGTCTGCACCGAGGTCCGGTCTCCGAGGAGGGTCTACGACTCGGTGGGGCGCCGGTGGCAGGAGAGCCGGGCCAGGGGAAAGACCAGCAGTCCAGAGAAGTTGTGCCCGGTCGGCTGGTTCTAGCTGGTTGGGGCGCGTGGAGCTCCAGGATGGCTTCAACGGACGGTCGGATCCTAGGGCGCATGCAGAGCACGCGGTCAGACTGGTTAGACTGGGGCCAACCACCGAGGGCCCGGGAGATCCGTTGGCCCGGTGGGTAGGTCGTTCACCGGGTACAGGACCTCATGAAAGGCCGACGCATGAGGTGGAGTCCCGGCGAATGAGAAGCGCCAGGTGTTTTTTTCAGCCTGCCGAAATGAACGTCACTCTCGGTTCAGATGCCTGGGGAGCTTGTGCTTCGGTGGCGAGGCGCCGATGGCTCGGCTTGGGGCCCAGCGCATTGAGGAGCACCAGACCCACGTTTCAGCCGACCAGATCGATTACGATCCCTGGGGCAGGGCAGAACATCGCCAAGGGCTCCGACGCGAGACCAAAGGCTCGGGCGGGTGGCGAATCGAAGGGAGGGCGGACCGGCCATTCTCGAGGCTTTGTAAGGTCAGATCTGAGGCACCCACGGGGCGCTCGGTTGGCTCCGGCGGCCATCAACCAATTGGAGCCAGGGGCGGCCGTGGTTCGAACACGAGGTCACGGACCCTGAGAGTGGACCACGGCTCGTTTGGCCGAACGACGGCAGCCAAGAGCAGAGTGTGCCCGTTTGGCCCGTTCTCACCGGTGCGGTGGGTCCGCCGAGGCAGGCACAGATGACGCCAGCTCGGGGAGGAGTCCCGCTGGGACTTCTTACCGCACGTGCCCTCGGAGTGGAGGGGCGCAGGCCCAGTCTCTGTCTTACTCGCAAGCACCTTGTGGAGAGAGGCCTGGCGATCCCCCCCCGGGCGAGGGTTGTTTGGTCGTCTTCGGACAACCGCCTCCCGCTCCCTCAGGACCCAGTTCTTGAGTGCCCTGAAAACCAGTTCCTGGAGCAGTCTCGGTGCCTTGGAGCAGGCCCCGCCAACGGCGGTCAAGCGGTCCCGGTAAGAGGGCCGCCTTTGTTTTGGTATGTTCCCCCACTCGCTCGGGGACCCAAGGTTTCTCGGCTCCGAGCGGGGTGGGTGCCTTGGCCACGGGACATTCCCGTGACGATCCGGAATGAGCGGTAGCCACATTCCAACGGGGAGTGGGCTCGAAGAGCTGTCCGATCGGAACAGCCACCGCGCCGACAGTCCCGCCGATCCATCATTGCCGGGCCGGTAGGCAACCACCATTTGGGGCCGATCGATTGGTGAGGGTCCACCCCACTTCGAGTCCATCGCAGGGGCCTCCCACAAAGAGGGATGCTCGAAACCTCTAGGCGGCTAAAATTGAACTCTGGACCTCAACTCTGGTCTGCATGTGTACGCTGCGCTTACTGGCTGTCGTGGAAATCGTGGGTACGGAGTCCCATGCGGAGAGGGCGCGCAGCCTCGGGCGGGACACCGAAAGGATCCGGTATGGGCCACGGGCGCGTGGCGCGACATCGTCCTTGAGGCGGTGTATAACTACGGAGCCATGAAAGCTGCTTCGTGCGGACTGGGCGTAGACCCATTTTTGGGGACGGCTTCAATGACGCGGCAGTTGATAACCGGCGGAGGCCGGCCTCAGGCCAGAGCCGCGACCTCACCTCTAAGCTGAAGGGGAGGCGAAGGCATAGGCAAAAACGAGGGCGTTTACGCAGTCCGAGTTTCTCGGCGGAAGCACCACGAGGAGGGTATCGCCCGTCAGCCCAAGGAAATTCCGGGGGGGTCCCTTGCTAAGCCATCCCGATCCTTACTCAAGAGGGGGCCGGCGACGTCGAGAGACCTATGGGACGCTCACTGCCCAGGCAACCGCTTCACGGCCGATTCCTGGCGTTCCGCTACAGGGGGCATGCACCGCTTGGTGGTCCTTCCCATTCGGGCCTCCGACGGCCCCGAGCTCTTCACCTGGGTCAGCAGCCCCATCCTCGCTTTCTTGCGGCAGTAGGGCATCACACGTCGTCGCTCACACCACAACCGACGATTGGTCCGGGTGGCCCCGTCGAAAGCGGATCCGATTGCTCATATGGCGCGGATCTCAGCGCGTCTCCGACGTTGCCGCGGCTGCAGCCTTCATCCTGCCCTCCGAGAATTCCCCTCCAGGGCCGGGACTCGGCCCTGGTCCGGCGGCCACTATGATCGATATTCTCGATCTCTGCGTCGCGCTGCGGCCGCTGCGGCGGCAGTCTGTTGGTCGATCCGCCCAAGCCGATCCCTCTTCGTGGGATCTCGGGCTCTTCCTGTTCCGATGGAAGGAGCCACATAGGTGGCGGCGGTGGACAAATCCACATGGGTTCTGCGTAATCGTCGCTTTTTTGCGACTCCCTTCCCAGGGCGACATGTGACCACAGACCTTTCGCTCTCGGGGGGGTTGAGGGGCCAGCTTAGGACGACGCCCCTTTTGGGGCGGATCCAGCGCAAGGCCCAGATGACGTCCCGATCGCCGACTGTTCGTCGATCTCTCGTGGCGGCTAACATGCTCGACTTCAGCCCCTCTTCTTCCGACCCTTTTCCGGCGGCTCGGGGCAGATCTGGTTAGCTGTGGTACCACAGCACTTGCGCCCTGTGGTCTCTCTTCGGCGGGAGACGAGCCAACAATGCTTCCGAACAAGCGGTGTTCCGGGACCGGTTTGCGATGCCGCAATCCTCAGGTTGTGACCCCGTGGTGCCTATCTTTAGGCAGCGATGTCATTCGTCTTGCCCCTCTTCTACCGGGGAAGCAGGGCTCGACTGATCCGGGCCTCCCTCCGCCCTTGCGGCGCTACAAAAATCGGCGGTTTTTCCCGGATTGGTCCCCTCCGGGGCGGAGCAGGTCACTGACGGCCAGCTCTTAGGCGAACGTTATTCGAGCGTCTCCTTCTGCTTTTTTTGGCTCCCGGCCTGTTTCCCTCCTTCCTCGCCACATCCGCGAACGCCTTACGAGCGCTGTAGCTCCTCAACCTCACGCCATTTGTTTGGGGGTTGTGGAAGAGTCTGAAACCTTTGTCGCGTGCTCTGGGACCGACATCCGGTGTACACGGAGGCACTTCCCATAGCGGCTCTGCAACCACTCCGACTACTCACTCCCCTCCTGCACGGCGCGTACGGCACGGGCCCGCCACCGAGCGCCCTGTGCTAGACTTGTGCATGGTCGATAAGGGGTAAGTAGAGTAGGTGAAATGATTCTACAAACAGTAGGGTTTGTGAATCTGTGAGCCTATGAATACTTACCCCTGCTACGACAGTCCACCCTCCTCCCCTCTCCTCCTCGGGCCGTCGAGGCGTCCACAACATTCCGCTTCCGGGGTAAACCCTCGGATGCAGGACGCCTAGCCTGGAAAAAAGAGAAGGGCGATGGGGTGGCCACCCATAACTATGTTAAAATTCCAGACACTCGGTAGCATATTGAGGGGGAGCAATGTCGATAAGGTAGTATTCATAGGCACAGATTCCACACACCCGTACTGCCGTATAGATTTCGTTAATTTGTGACTTTCACTGTACTGGCAACATCCCCAGGTCCAAGGGCATTGCCCCCAGCATAGGGGTTGTCTTCTTCAGTTTTAATCCGTTTGTGCCCCGAAAACGGGGATTGCTACTGTATTCCAGGTCTCACTCTTGTGGTATTGCTCTCTCCGCGATCTCGCTCTATTTGAGGCATCCCCCTTCCTCAAACCAATCTTCCGGATCCTCCTCTACCTTGACTCTTACTCATAGTACTGTAGGTGAACCTTCTCTATGTAAACAAATGTTACTAAAATACTAATTAGTCAATGTCCAAGCAGGTACAAGCTAGCATCCTGACACATTTACATCATGGAAGGATATGATTGAAATTCAAGAGGTAGGGCCTAGCCGAGGATTTAAAGACTGATGGAGAGATAATGTGACATATTGCTCTACAAAAAAATCTAACACGTTTAATACAAAAGTATACTCACGCGACGACCGCCTTCGTGGTGCAAGTCAAGACTTACAATGTAAATGAAATGGCACAGGTGCCGCGGAGGACAGCATCTCTCACATTACAAGATATATTCATAACCAAATTAGATCTGGCCTATACATAACAGTCATCACTGATAATGTAACACCAGACTTAGTGTAGTCCTTCAAAGTCAGCAGTTTAGTTTTTCAAAATCATCCATCCCACACAAAGCTCACAGCCCACACCCTCCCTACTTTATATAGGATCGGCAAAGTGGGTGGCAAACTATTTCATAATAACTCACACTAGCACATCACTACCATTCTCCAGATCAGGGCATTTTAGGAACCTATTACATGGTTTTGAGGAGGCTCCAAGAGACGTACTTACTACCAGCTTTTACTCGCTTTTGTCAATTTGTACAATGGCCTTTGGAAGGTGGCAGTCCTAATGCTTCCCTGCCAATTACTGGACTAATTTGTCATCCTACCTAGGTCATCCTACTTATGTTGCATTTTACTATTTAATGAATGTTTTTCACTTCTTTGATGAAGTCAGAGGAATCTATACAGTCTGTCCAGTGTGATGTATTGTGTATGGTTGCCTGCCTTGTAAACTTGATAACTTGATCAAGTCCTTGAGTGATGAAGCTTTGTACCTGTATTTGTGTTCCCATGGATACCACGATGAATACATACCCTATTGTTTTGAGTCGTCACAGCCGCAAGAAGATTTGGAAAATTGATCAGTCCAGAATTCTTAGTATGGGAAGTACAAAGATTCCTTCTGTTTGTGATGGGGGGAATATGTATGAGAAATGTCATACGTTATGTTGCCCTTAATAAGCTGGTTGTAATTCCTTCCATATGTTTCTTGTTCTGGACCTTGGCCCGGTACTTATGCGAAATGAGTTAAGGAAGCTTTTTGGGTTTGTTTTTCTTTGTACAGGTCTGATCGAAGCTTAGACTTCGACTTTACTTATCTACATCACCAGGAAGTAAGTTTACTTGTTATGGGTTTGGCTCTCATTTTTTTGCATCGATTTCAATCAGTTTGGTGGAAGCTTCAGCATCAGTACAGTTTATCCGGCTTTTCCCTGCTCAATCTTTTCCAAAATCAGTAATCTTCGATCATCGTGTGCGTTTGGAGCATTTCTGTTGGGTTCTGAATTGATCAGCGTTTTAGGTTGGAATGCATCAAGTGGCAGTGAAATTTACTGTGAAGATAGCAGATGTAGCATGGTACCCTGAAATTGTCAACATTGCTCTAAGAGGAAGGTTACACACTCTCCATTGATAAATCCCTCCTCAAGGATGACATTCAACAAATGTCATCCACTGCACCCCCTTTTCCCCTCCCCCCATCCCAAATTGAAAATTTCCCCCCCCACCCCACTTGAACTTTTGGTAATTTTCTATTGCATTCCGCTTTCTGGTGCTCCTTTTAGGAAATTCACGTTACTTCTGCCTACATCCTGCAAAATGTAACAACTTCAGCATACAGAAGTAGTACCATCAAAGATTGCAGAGTTGCAATTAATTCCACTTGGTGGCCTATGTCTTTATATACAGAGTGTTGTGTTCACTTCTCATGGGTATAATAGAATAGGTGTCAAAATCCATGTAACCAGAATGCTAGAGGCTGACTTGTCCCTTGACGGATTCCTGAGCATTCTTGGCCCTATCCTGTTCACAAGTTCCACAAAAAACGCAGGCTGACCTCTGTTGAGTTTTGACTTAAATACTTTTTTGACCTTACTAGAACTTTAGTCCTCATGTACTAATACGGGAAAATGCACATGAAAAGTACGAGTTTGATCCACCCAGGTTGGGTCCATTTATTATGTTCACATGTCAGAACTGGCCAAAATGCAGTTTCTCACCATATTCCTAATTTCCATTAACAACAATAACTCTGGTACTTCCATAGAGATTGTTTACTAATTTCCGCTAATTGGACCCAGCATTCTAGGCTAGTTCCACAGAGTTTCATTACTCTGAACTCATTTGACCTTTGACCTGAACCTCAAACACTAGGATTGTGTAGTTTATCATGGGGAACCCACATTCCATGTAATGAGCTGTTCCAGTAAGGTGGGTCAGTTATCTCTCTTTTCACAAGCCCACATTTTGCAAAAAATATCAATTTTTATTACAACAATAGTTTCATTTATTATCCCAATTTGGAACCACCCAATTTTAATTTTTTGCTGATTGGATGCTTTTTTGATCTTACAATCACATGCCCAATTTCAAAGCCTCTAGAAAGCGAACGGTTGTATGATTTCCGGCTTTACGTTTGGACTGACGCATTTATTTTGTCTCCAGCTATTAATTACCTCTTTTGTCTTTGGCCTAATGAAGCTCAGGAGGAGACTCAGTGGTCACGTTGGCATGTGGTGTGTGTGTGTATGTGTGTAAGTATGCGTGTGTGACTGTGCATGTGTACAACTTTCTTGTTAGCAGATCTCTTTCGAATGGTAAGAGTCCACTAGTGTCACAAAATGTTTCCAGGGTAGCATCGGGTTGGTGAAACGGATCTGATTAGATTTTGAGGCAAAAAGTCACAATTAAGGGCTTTCAATGGATCAATATTTGTCCATGGAATTGGTATCCCTTGTATTTCGGCACCTGGCTGCATAAGTTGTTGTTTAGTGTATTTGAGCAACTGAATGGGAGATTTCCAATATGCCCGCCACATTTCACTTGACAATATTTTGATGATCTGCTTGAAAGTATTGAGAGAAGATCTCTTTGAAGTTCTTATATGTTTTTAATGAACCCTCAAGGGCACCTAGCAAACGTAAACACCGAAAAGTTGAAAAATTTTCAATAAGGGTGAGCTGAACTGTACAAATTAGCAGCGTGCAGCGGCAGGCCCTCGCGTAGACGCACCACTTTTACGTTCGGAAAAAATCGATGGCTTAAAATTGGAACTAAAGGTACGAGAATTATTTCATTCACCTAATAATTTGAGCTCGAAGTTCGCTAATTAGCCTTGGAACATATCTGTGAAATTTTCGATTTTCTGGTGACGGCCACGTGATGGCCCCTCATTCCCGAAAAAGACTGCTCGATTGCGCAATATTTTTAACGTGGTATTTTCGGCAGAGAAAATCATAACCCTCCGTGGTATTCAAGTGATATAGGCTTTCATGTGTTTTATTATGTGTTCCCGTATATGATCTCCGGACTCTGCCTTGCAGGGTCCCTAAAGTCACCTTATCCGGTACCTGTGTTCCTTTAATATTTCATCCTGGACCACCTTTAAGTACTATTTTTTATGTAATTTAATTGTTTAAGCTCGTTTGCAAGATTGCGGATGAACTGTAGGCGCTATGGTGATTGGTTTAACACATATAGGAATATAAGGTTAATGAACCTATCCAGATTTCAGCAAAAATGGTAATTAGTTGTAATTTGCATACTTCATGCAAAATCAAGTTTTTTTGGATTTTCCAACAAACTTGGTGAATATGGTCTACCTTCTTCCAAAACTTTTTAAACAAATTTGGGGTCAATGTAGTCCTTCAACATACCTAATTTCACAATTTATGCAAACCTTCAAGTTGCTTGGTTTTTCAGAAACCTGGTGGGTTATTGGGTTTCCTCCTTAGTGAGAGTTTCCACATTTTCTATCCATGGATTCATCAGGTCACTGGAGGTCATTTCACACTAGTAAATTGGCCTAAATTTTGCATCATTTGGGCATTTTAGTCACATATTTTCCACTAAAGTTTTACTTCCTTTAGTAGACATGTCCTCATCAGGCCTTTCGAATTTGAAATTGGTCACTGACAAGTAGCTGTTTTCTGTTTAAAGCTAATACCGAAAACTTAAAGCAACATATGGAGTGCCTTGTAATTGTTTTCATGGTACTATAGAGTAAACACCTGATCGTGGCAACCGGCGAGCACTGGGAGCGATCGCCTTGTAAATATTTTACCCTTGCGTTGTCCTTCAAGAATTCCGGTGAATCTTTCGTCCACCATGTTTCACAAATCTGTTCAAGTCAATCAGGAGTGGTACGAAGCCGCCGGCGAGCTGCGTCCTGTCCTGAACCACGCGGCTGTCACGAGGACGAGGATGACGATGAGGTCCTAACCTCGTCCCAGTCACTTACAAAGGAGCAGTGCGTGGCCACCAGGGTGGAACTGGTAGAGAACCCCATCGAGAGCCTCACTGCTGAACAGTTCCTCGAGATCTTCATGGGGGCAAACGCAGTAGCTCAGCAGGTCAAAGAGGACCAGCCAGGAAGCACCAGCACCAAGGGTGACCCCGAAGAACCACAAGTGACATGCAACCGAAACAGTTTGTCACTTGAGGAAAGTGGCTGGATCAGAGACCCTGAACCACTCCGTCGAACTGAATGTGTCCGTGCCCGAGAGCATCACAAGGGTTTGCCTGCAACGGAGGGACAGGCAGGCCACTCAAAGAGAACGATGGTCTGTCTGTGAAGAAAGGTATACGGCCGGATCACAAAAAAGAATTGAGTCGTCCCCGGAGGGGAACCTAACCACAACACCATACGCAAAAGCAGGTCAAGAGCCGCCATGATGAAGAGCAACGGCCAGGGACTGCGGGAACGAGGCACTGAAAGAACCATCAGGGGCCTACTAAAAGAATCATGGATGACAGAGAAAGCCAAGGCCTCTGAACCTCCGACAAAACCATCATTGCTCAAGCCACCTGTGAGTAGCTTAGGATCCCGGTACTTCAATGATCAGTTCAATAAGTGTTTCATGACCGGAACGAAGAAATGAGGGCGAGTACCTGTCCCACCGGTACTTAAAAAGACAGCAAATGCCCCTCGATTGCTCACACTGGTTTTGGTATGTCCCCCCCCCTTCCCCCCCCCCCAGGACTTCCAATTTGGCTGCCTCATACAGTGCTTGCTGTATCGCACATATCACCACTTGCAGTGTTGTATACACTTCAGGTGACCCATGCTTGTCCTACTAGCAATCAGAGCGGATCAAGCATATCATTGTAGAAAACTGAGCTCATTCGCTCCATTCTGTTCTGTGATTCAGGGGGTGATATTTCGTGGCTGATACTATGTAACTCTGCTTTCGGTCACCTCAAACCTTACAGGACTCTGCATTTGGTGATGATTTCATTGCTCAATAAATAAATTAGGGGCCAATAGGGATCTCCACTGCTTTTCAATAGATATACTGAATTCAATTTCAAACGATTGAACAGGCAATTGCAGCATGTACACAGCGTTACTTGTGGATCGCTGGGAATCGTTAGTCTCCCCCCCACCGGTAGGGAGCTGGCCGGTGGGGGTGTGCATCCCTAGGGGTGCTGCTTTGGACGCCTTCCTGCCCCACGAGCGACTGGGCCGGCGAGCACAGAACCTCGGCAGGCTTGGAGTAGAAACCACCACCACCTAACCACCCCGCGGCCAATCTTTCCGACGTCCCTCACGCTGTAGGGGGGCATGGGAGGAAGGCTCGGTGATGATTTCATTGCTCAAGGTTTCAGGGTAATATTAATATAACTTTTTATTCCACCCAGCCCCCCTTCCGGAGAAGGTCAAAGAAAAAGCACTGTTAAGGAAATAAAAACTTTTGAACACTTTTTTGACCACTTTTGAATATATACCTAACATGCTTGGTAATTAACTGTGGCTTGAGAATTTGTCACAGTGTTGAGCACAAAAATGATGGTAAAATAGTTTAGAACTGAGTGTTTGATTCCCATAAACTGTTTTTGTTTGGGGTCTCTCAGCAGTGCATGCACAGAGTCCTACTTGAAAATGGCTCATTCCATAAATTAGAGGTCCAATAGGGATCACACTGATTTTCAATAGATTATGCTGAATTCCAAACGATTGAAACAGGCAATTCCAGCATGTACAGCGTGTTGGATCAATGGGAAGTGCGTTAGTCTCCCCCCCACCGGTAGGGAGCTGCCGGTGGGGTGAGCACCCCTAGGGGCACTGCTTGGACGCCTTCCCGCCTCTCGAGCCACTGGGCCGGCGAGACGAAACGGCTGTGAGGATTCTTGCAGTAGAAGAAACACCACCCCGCAGCCAATCGTCCCGACGTCCCTCACGCTGTCAGGAACGGGAGGAAGACTCGGTGATGATTTCATTGCTCAAGGTTTCAGGTAATATTAATATAACTTTTTATTCCACCCAGCCCCCCTTCCGGAGAAGGTCAAAGAAAAAGCACTGTTAAGGAAATAAAAACTTTTGAACACTTTTTTTGACCACTTTTGCATAATACTCTAGACTGGTCAGTAATCAACCGTGGCTTGCGAATTTGTCACAGTGTTGAGCACAAAAATGATGGTAAAATAGTTTAGAACTGAGTGTTTGATTCCCATAAACTGTTTTTGTTTGGGGTCTCTCAGCAGTGCATGCACAGAGTCCTACTTGAAAATGGCTCATTCCATAAATTAGAGGTCCAATAGGGATCACACTGATTTTCAATAGATTATGCTGAATTCCAAACATGTGAGGTATATTCTTATGCAAAACAAATGGGGCTTTCTGGCAACATAGACTTGGATGTCAACAACCTCCGTATGAATTTTTGAGTTAACGGACATGATTTGTGTTGGTGTCCCCCCTAATTTTGGGGTACCAGCTGGGACGTCCAAATATACAACTCTGAATTATCTGATATGATTATTCCCAATGTCCTGAACCCCTTGGCTCTTATAATATAGTGAGCTTATCACCAAGAGTGAACACTGTCAAAAAATTAGTACTATAACACTTAACCCATTCCTCGCACTGGCCCATAGAATAATGGTCAACCAACATAACTGTTTGGTGTCTCCCTAGTTATGTTGGTTTCACCATTTTCCCTGCAGCATTCTCATGAAATTCAGGTATCCTAGAGTGGAAAAAGGTAATCTAATCTGAGGAGCAGGTCAAACTGTAATAAAAAAATGCCAGTTTGGAAGAATTAGACAATATTGAGTCCCCAACATAATATAACTCTGACATGAATTTGGTGTCCCCCTTAGTGAGTTATGTTGGTAATGTTGATGGCTCAGAATGTACCCAAAACAGATGGAATGATCAGGCTTGGTTTTTAAGGAGTGAAGGTGACCAGAATGTTACCATGCAGCATGATAACCTGCCTTCTGAACAAAGTTTCTCTCGCTGAGGATCCATTTGAATTGTTGGTGTCCCCTTGTAGCCATAGTTATGTTGGTCATTTTAAATATAGAAATGACCCAAATTATAAAAAACTGTTTGTACACAAAACATCTGGTACTGCAAAACAGTGACAAAGTTGATGTTGGAACATCTCCTGGCCAATTCCACCATGCAACAATGCAGGCTGGAATATGTCATGTCCGTGTAGGGGACACAAGTTGTGGGGTCCAGTAACACGCGACAGATTTGGGGGATTAAAAATTGGTACATTATCACAATCTCAGGGGGAAACATCATCAAATGTGTTGTCTGATGATGCAAAGGTATCCTACGTGAGAATTGCACAATTAGTTGCTATTTGAAGTAGTATACCAGTGAAAATAGTGCAATTAAGTGAAAAAAATTGTGGATTCTCATATTGAAAGGGTCAAAAACAATAAAACTAATGTCATAACCATGTCCATTTTTTCCCGAAAAGAATTCGCTCACATCATCAAAGGTGGTAAGCGTATTCAAATATGAAATTCACCCATTGAAAATCAACCCTTTTTCTTTATTGGGACCTGGGAGATGCTTTGGTGTCCAAGGTATGTTGGTCAATTTACACAATACATAGGCACAGAGGTGTCTTCTTTTGGTTCGCAATGACATGAAATGAAATAGTCATATTTTCATAACTTATGATATTACTCTTCCAAATCATTCAATCAATATGAAGGAATTGAAATTTGGTCATAGTCCCATTATTGGACCCATAATTTATGGATTGAGCCAAATATGTCGTATTCTACTACTGTACTACTAGCTACTACCTACGTACTTCCACATTACGCTGGTTGCCTAATTGAGATTAAGGGGACGTTAGGCACTAGTAGGCATGAGTATCAGGAAAGCCACTTGCTACCCTGAGGTTAATATATGTGTATTTGGTAGCTTAAATGAATTGATTGATGAGAAAATGTTCCACTGCCAAACATTCCTCCCCGGCAATTTGATAGTCTGTAATAAATTGAGGACCAAATTAAATAGCTTACTATGAAGCATGAGCTAAATTTGGGGTCGGGTGACCTGTGTACAGAATTTGGCCGTCTCAATTGAATGATTACCTTGTCCCAAAGACAGCGAGATAGGTCTTAGCTAAACCCTTGCCCTAAAGGACCTTATTTCGTACAATGTTTCACTCAGTTTCTACTTAATATCAGGAGCGTCTGATTTTTTCACATTTTTCGAACCCTCAGACCCCTTCGTAATTAGAAAGGTATTCGAGGGTGGGCTAGGTTGAGACAAATGTTTACCTGCATACCTCAACACACTCGGGACCTGTAATTGAAAAATTGTGTGGCAGGCATTAAAAGAAATTGTTATAGTGTGACGGGCCCCCCCCCCCCCCCAGCACTTGTCGGCTTGTCATGATACGCAATTGATTGAACAGTTGGTTGCACGTCAATGGTCTGGCATCCCAATTGCTGGGTCTCTATGATTCTGGAAATTTGTGCAGGTTGGATGTAATGTGCTTTGAATCTGTTTATTTTAAAACTAGCCTATAAGCCTGTTACACCGTGCCATCATTCCCCCTCCTATGGTTTCGTTCTCTCTCTCTCTTGACAGTCAGGGATCCCAAACCCCGGGAGGGCCAGATAAGACCCTCGGAGGATTATGCCTCGATGCCCTCAACCCAGCTCCAGCAGCTCGGGCTCCAATAGCAGCATCTCATCCATACCCTGCCTCCGAGAAAACCAATCTCAGCCTCTCAGGTAAAAGAACAGAAATCTGGAAACTCATGTGTCAATGAATGTGTGTGGGACTAATCAGTGGTCACCAAACCATGAAGGGGGGAGGTCTTCCTGGGGATCCCAAATCCAGGGACAGGACAGATAAGACATCTGAGGATTCTAGCCCGATGCCCTCAACTCTAGCTCCAGTAGCTTGGGCTCCAATAACCATTGGTGACTAGTCCAGCGGTCACAACCATGGAAGGGGGGAGGGTCTCCTTGGGGAAAATCAGTTAGGTAAACATCCTAATTTCACTGCAAAATGTGACGAGAAAAAAAATGTGAATTGCTGTCTAGATGCTATCTAGAGGCTGCAGTACATGTTATTACATTGGCAATAGGGCGTGTAGACAATGTGTTGAGTGATTCCCCCCTCTTGAATCACGTTCCATTTTAATGCCCACACCATTATAACAAAGTATGATGTTTTGCTTCTGTATGCATAGATAGCTAATTTTTTATCCTCATTGGGGGGGGGGGGGATGGTATGGCATTTTGTATATCAGAGGGGACTTGTTGCTGAGAGATTAAGTATAACACATTTCATTCACTGACTTCACATGCAAACACAGGTTATTGTTACCAATGCATGTTGCCAACTACTTCGTTAGCATTGCAAATGGCATTGTCTACGGGAGTATGAATGTAAATTGTTAATCAACACCATTGTACTGAAAACAGCTACATAACTTCGCTTCAAACATGTGGAGTTTGTCATCAATGACCAATAATCGTTCATGGAGAGGAGAGGGTGTTCAAGAATTGAAGGCAGTGTCACTTAGGGTTCAAGTCAACAAAAGGGTAATTTTATCTGCAATGGAATATTTGCATCTGAAGTTTGCTATGTAGTGATCAAAATGTTTGGTGCCCATTAATGAGTCTATAAACTTCCCATTGTTCTTGTGCTGTGTGTGGATTATCATGAAGATGATGTCATGAAATAGTCACCCTTCTTTGTTTCTGTTTTTTTTTTTTTGTTGAAAACAGACCAAAGTCGTCCCATGTTTTATTATATTATTGTGAGAGTATGTGGGAAGGGGGGGGGTGGGGGGAAAGCTCTGTAATTTTCATCTGAGAAGTTTGCAGAAAAGATTCTCACCACGTATGTGAGTGACCTTCCACACCATATAATCATCTGCCACCGTTAAATGGTGCCATCCAAGCTGACGAACTGTGTCATCATCATCTGAATTCAGCAATGTCATGTATTTGTTCATTCAATCTAATATTTTAATGTATTTCAATGAAATGATGAACGGCAGTTGAAATCAAAGTCTGTTTCACTCCACAGAGGCAAAGATCACAAACTAAGACCCCCAGGGGCAAGCAGGAGATACCTGGTCCAAGGAAGAAATCCGGGGTAACACAACCATCAAAAGGACAGGATACCAACTGATAATAAAAGGGAAAAGGAGTGAGTTTTTTTCATTTGCCATTATCTGGTACATTCAGTAGTCGATTCTGCGGCTAACAAAGTTTCTTCGATTTTCAAGTTACATTTCAGTTGTCAACACGATAAGTCAATCATGCAAGAATGCCTCGAAGACTGTATTGTCATGGGATATCAGTCTTGGTCTATTTACTAGATGAATCATAGAAAATCCTGTAAACTCAATTTTCCCTACATCATTTTCCCTACAACTAACCCTAACCCAGAAATGTTTGATAAAAGGCCTTGGCCTGGCCCATTTCCCTCCAACTCCCTGGAGTACTCTGCATTTGTGCAAACCAAGAGCTATGGGGTCTTTGGCGAGCGGCCCCCACCCACCGGATCCCTACTGACCAATGGATAGGAATTGTCAGTCCAAAGATGTGTTATATACCCAAACAAACACAGTAGATGATGGTGGATCAGGCAACTTACCTTCACTGTCCCAACATCTTCTAGAATCCCTAGCCTTAAACACTTGGGCCTATTAGTGGTAGCCAAGGATGCAGCAAAGTGAGGTAATAAAAAATGGATCCAAACTCCTCAGTCCAGCAATGAATGTCCATGCCACACTGGAAGCACAATGAAGCGGAAAGCATGGAGCTCAGTTCTGCCACACACACCAGTATCCAGTGAAGTCATGACTCCATATGCCAGTCTGCGGCATCTGACTTCAGGCTTTCATGGTACTTGATAATCTCAACACAGAAGTCGCCAGTCCTGTGGCACATTCATATCATATAAGCTTCAATGTTACATTACAACAAAATTTGATGAAGCTCTGACAGTTTCAAGAACAACGGCTCGAACTCCGCCGAATGCAACAGTCACATTCTGGTTCCACATGCTGAATGAGTAATTATCAGTGGTTCAGAGAGTGACTGGATGTTGATTCTACTTCAAGGCAATGCAATGGATTTATAAAACTTCAGCTAACCAAATGAACTATTGATTCCTCAACAATGTATGTGATGCCAGACTTATGAACACAATACTTTGGCTTGACCCCATCTAACCCCATCTAAATAGATCAAGCAGATCAAGCAGATATTTGGTATGTGGAATCCCCATGGTGAGCACACAAGATCAGGTCAATTGTCATCTACGGTCATTAGGTCAGACCCTGAAAAATCTGTAAACACAATAGGTTATGAGTGCTTGGTCTGATCTAGCTGACTTTGCTATACAGCTTCCTCATGGTGAGTACAAAACCCTGTTGATGTACATTGGGGGTCATTCTTGGTTTAAAAAATGGGGTAATTGTGACCAATAGATTACCCCGCCCTACCTGGATGGATCGAGCTCATACTATTCATGTGGGTTCCCTGGGTGGGTTCATGATCAGTATCGTCCTTTAGTGAGGTAAAGGTCACCTGAGGTCAACAGAGGTCAAAGACAAACATCTCGTGAACAACTTGCGGAGTCCAGAATGCTCGGTCCGATCAAGCAGAATTTGGTATGTAGTTCTGTTAATATGTGGATCCAAGAACTCTATCATTTTTGGTGTTGATTGGGATTCATTTTTAGTTGGAAAATTGTGAAAAATTTATATCTTGGCCAATTTTGGCTCGTGAACATGATAACTCAACCCTGCCGAAATTAATCAAGCTGATACTGGTATGTGGGTTTCCTATCAAACCTATTGTTTTGCAGACAGGTCAAAGTCACAATAGAAAATTGTGAGCACAATAAAAAGTACATGAACCCCATTGTTTAGGGGTGAGATTCATGCGAAGATGAACATGGAACATGCTAAATGAGCTGCAGTTGATTTGCAGAGATATGGACGAGTGCCGTAACAGCAAAAAATGTCTGAACGAAATGGAACAAATACTGAGTAGGAGCAAATTACCTTGTGTTCAAATGCAGCTTCACAGCAAACTGATTCTATGGAATATCTAATGGATGAAGCAATTTACCATCCCTATTCACAAGTTGCTAGTTATGTATGGCCCTTTTACGTTATACTTTAATTCCTCATAAAATATCAACCTCCTCCCCAAAAGGATGATTTCCACATTCATGTCGTCACACACCACATCTGCATCAACGGGATCCTAGCCTAACCCTCTCAGCTGTGACATTGTCAAACTAAACAGAGAAAAGAGAGGAGCCGAGGTGCATGAGATCACTGTCCAATACATATCCACTATGAGCTAGGTAGAATTCAAAGGGCAGTGTGGACTATGGTCTTCAGCCTTTTTGATTCCTCACGAAGTCAGAGGAATCTATGCAGTCATGACAGTGTGTGTGTGTGTGTGTGACGCCTGCTTGTAACCGATCATTGACCCCACCTGGGTGGATGAAGCTCATACTTGGTATGTGTGTTCCCCCATGATCAGTACATGAACCCTATTGTTCTGGGGTCAGGTCAGAGGTCATCTTCTGAAGGTCACCAGAGGTCAAAATATGGGAAAACTTATGAACACGATAAGCCCAGAATGGTTGGTCTGATCAGGTTGAAATTTGGTGTGTCGGTTTCTTATGGGGAGTACAGAAACCCTATTGCTTTTGTTCTAGGCCAGGGGTGATATTTTCGGTCAAAAAGAGACAATTTGTGAAAAGTCAATATTTTGGCCAATTTTGGCTTGCAACATGATAACTTGACCCCACCTGGGTGGATGAAGCTCATACTTGGTATGTGTGTTCCCCATATTGAGTACATGAACCGTATTGTTTTTGGGGTCAGGTCAGAGGTCATCTGAGGTCACCAGAAGTCAAGTCTGAAAACCTTGAGATAGTGTGTGTAGGTTTATCAAGAGTTTACAGGAACCCTATGGTTGGTTGGGAAAAAATGGGAACTTTGTAAGAGTTATGTTGCCTATAATGAGCTGGTACAAATCGCCCTTTTGTCTGGCTACAGGTCAGAAAGAGTCATGAAATCACTAAGCCTTTTGGCTTTCTGGTTCTCAATCTTGCAAGTCAGTGGAATTGCCTCAACAAGAGTATGAATGCTGGAGATCTGCTGTTGGATTAGGTCAGTTTCAGACTATTGATTGAGAGAGTTCAAATCCTACAAAATATCTGCTTTTCCGTATTGTCCTTGGCCAACTCTCCATCTCCCTGCCCCTCTTCAACCTGGTGCCAATTGGGACTGTGATGAATTTACAACCGGCACTGTATTAGCTGCTGCCACATACTTTTCAGTTGTCGGAGTGCAAACCAGTTCTCATGAACAGGGTGATATCTGTAAAGCGCTTTGAGCACTCCGAGAAAGGTGCTATATAAGTACTCAGATATTATGCTCTAACGTTTCAACGTTTCTTTTGTTTTGTAGTTCCTACTTCAAAGTTGAGCCTGAAGTCCACAGGCATGGCGACACGCTCAAGTGGCTTGGTTAAGCCAAAGCCAGTAAGTGCAGCTCCCCAGAAATCATCACCGCTACGAAAGAGGAAAAGCCAGCCAGTAAAAGCCACTCTGACCCTCGAGCAGACAACAAAACTTGCTGAGCCACCCACTGAAAGTGAGTGATAATTTGAGGCTATTATAGTCAATAGAAGAGCTGCTGGACCTTTTCTTCGAAATATTGGGTGCATTTTTGTTGACTGTTAGTGATAGATAATTTTGCACGACGACTCAAACACAAATGGTCACGAGATCAGTAATCAGCTGTGTTGTCAAGGGCCGGGGACGTAATTTTGTATGCAAAATCTGTGCTTAGCAGTGGGCGTGGCCTTAGCTATCAGTCTCTTGGACTGTTAGCTCTGTTAGATGATGTAATGGTGTCACATTACTCATCAGCCAATCAGGTCCCTTGATTGATTACACAATTATCTAACACTAACAGTCAACTGAAACGCACCTACTGTCACCCTGACTCAACCTGAATAAGATGACCAGACTCCAACTGGAAAAAAAACAATTGGTAAAAATAACAATGAGGAGAATGTCCAACCTATTTATTTATTGAGTAGAATCAACCCTGACCCTTGAAGACAACAAAACACATTGAGTAATGTGAGTGAACACTTAAAAACCGGAGACTCAAACTAAGGAATCAAGTTACAAAATGGGAAACAAAATGAAAATATGGGAAAAGTGAAGCATCTCAGAGAATAATGATATAAGGATTACTGATGGGTCTGTCAACAATGGCATTCGAATATTGATCACATTGATTTCAATCATTATCTCACCTCATCCATAGGCTTGGAAGCTGTAATGATTGCTGTTCCTACAGTGAATGTTTCATATCATGGTGATGAAATTTGGTAACAATGATCACTGAGTGAAGGGGCACCCAGGGCAGCTGTACTTTATCTGGGAGCGCAGGTCGTGAGCATGCTGTTTGGCGCCCATAAGCAGTGAAAAAGGCCAATGCCTAATGCCAAAATTACACACTAAATTCTCATCTCCTCCCAAAATGGGAGCCCGGTCCCATTTTCACTAAAATCACCTGTGATCCTGGGTGTTTGGGAAGTTGAGGCGAAAGGTCACTTTTGTGTCAGTTTGGTATTTTTGGAAAAATAGCCAAGCAATGCTCTTCAGCTTGATTGAATGATCATGAAAGTCGGGCATTATTACCGAGGACCAATGCTACACATGAGAGGTGGGGCTCCAGGAATTTTAGGGTGAAGTCTGTTTATCTAGCGGTCATTTGGCCAAAAATGGTCATTCTGGGGTCCAATGAATAGAATGCTCCCCCAGACTCCCAGAGATTAAGTTGGTTGGTCATGATATTTGGCCATTACATTACTATCATTGACTGATGAATACTATACAAGGTGGTCATGAAGTTTAATTTGGTCAAGGGTCATGATATGAGAATCAGGTTTCGGTTTATGAAAGTCATTATTATCAATAATGGAGAGCAAAGCTGACATTCAGGATTTGAGGTGAAAGTCATTCAGGCAGTGTTGAGGTTAAGGTGTGCGATTGTAAGAATCCCACACATGCTCAATATTCCGTACAAAGTGATTGCGTGTGGGGAATTCAGGCTCAAATTTCTCTAGCTAGACTTGGTGAAGTAATACCCAAGTATCGTCCATATATAGATAGTGGAGTGCAATATTAGCACATGCATGAGTTGCTCGAAATGATGATGCTCTAATGTTGAATACTCAGTGCATGTTCTGAGTGAGTGAGTGTTGTCATCCTTCATGTCTGTATATCTATCTATCTATCTATCTATTATCTATCTATCTATCTATCTTCTATCTATCTATCTGTCTGTCTGTCTGTCTGTCTGTCTGTCTGTCTGTCTGTCTGTCTGTCTATCTATCTATCTATCTATCTATCTATTATCTATCTATCTATCAATCTGTTCATGGCTGATTCAAGTTGCTACTTCTCCTACAGTGTGTGTTAAATTGTAAAACTCAGTTACATAGATCACTGACCAAAGGGGCACCTGGAGTGTTCAGAAATGTTGTGTCAGATGCCTGTTGGGGACCCAGGGACCATATGTGAAGGGCTCATGCAAATGCTCTCTACAATGTCACAACACGAAGGCCGACACCATAACCACAACCGACACCACAGCCTCGGCTGACACTAGGGTCATGGCCGACACCATGGCTATGACTGACACCGAGGCTGACACCGTGACTGGAAGCAGCAGACCAAATCACAAAAGTCTGCCTAATAAGACAAACCTCACCTAAACAACATTGAATATCAAAAATCCCCAAAAAAGTAATTATGAGATATACCTTAGCTGATTCACAATGGGGGAAGTTCTAAACCTGGCCTGCCCCAACCAACATTTGCTGAATTTAGTGCCATAACTATATGCCGATTTTGCCATGATCTAAAAAAGTGAGAGACAACATCCGCCCACTAGGGCCTTCTCGTGATCTGTGTTGCGCCATAGCAATGTGGAGCACTCCGCTGGATTCTAGCACACAGGACTGCCTGACCGTCTTCAACTATTAGGTAAGTTTCCTTTCAATTCAATCATCCTTGATTTTTTGTAGATGTGAGGAGTACAATGCTGCGTCGTCCTTCAACACCCTGTACGCCAAGGGGACAGGAAAAATCAATAATGCCTCGAAAGAGGATTCTATCCTCGGCCAGCACCTGTTCAGCCCGTACTGTTTCAAGGTAATGTTCGTATGTCTGTTTGGATGTGTTAACATGCTATTAGTTTTTTTCAGTGGAAATCTGTGTGTGTGTGTAGGGAACTGCTCTACCCATACTGAGCCCAATTCATTCTAACAGAAGTTCACTGCATGGATGCAATCCCTTGAAGGCCGACATGCAACTCGTTCCTTTCAAAACCAGCACAAGTGTAAAGAGGACATATTAACCTATGACCCTCATGATAAAATAAAAATGTGATGGGAAGTAATGAGAATTGAGAATTTTTTTTTTTTTCTGTATGTGAACAATTTTTTTCTTCGGATCCCATCTACAGTTGGTTTGTTACAGGGTTTCTAAAGTACATGTTTCACATCGGCTTAGTATTACATGGGGTCCCATGTTTCCTACTGCTTGAAATCACAAGGGCAGTTTGGCAATAGACGATTGTGCCTTATTGGCTTACTTGAATCTGATGAAATTTGGTATGCAGGTTTGGCTCCCTTGATGTAATAGATAGAAAGTATCAAAGTCCGGTCATTTTCACATGACCATTAGCGTTTTATTTCGCATTGGCTTTGCATTGTGCAGGTATTTTCTTACCCTTGTGATGTCATGAAGACATTGCTTAATAGAAGGTTTGACTCATTTTCACCGTCTTTCAAACTTTAACTTTTCAGCGGGAAGTAAGTTTGGAGGATGTATTTTCTTCTCACACTGATCAGAAGGAATTGTAAATGTTTTGCACTTCCACTGACCTCTCCCCGCCTCCTCTCCAGGAGTAGTGCTCAAGCCTGGACAGCTCATCCAATCAACCACCAGGAGGCAGTCGGAGGCGGCCTGCCTCCCAACCCATCCAAAGCTACACCTGCAAGGAGGAGGTCTGCCCTCCCCACCCCCGGCAAGCAGAGCCCCATGTCAGCAGCCAGGGCAACCAGGAGTTCAAGGGAATCCACCACATCGTTGAGGAGGTAAATATGGACAATAGTAGCAGACAAGGTCACTCAATGGGTGCTCCATAACTCCATCCTAAGGGGCAAGGCTGCTTCCCAGTTAGCTTTTCTCATCTCAACAGCCATGAATCTGAGGAGCAATGTGAACTAAAAACAACCAGAGCACCGATAGTGCTGTAACTCAGGCACAGGTAGATGAATATGAACAGTGGGAGCAGACTAAGCCCTTCCTAAGAGGCAAGGCTGCTTCCTTGTTAGTTGTTCTCATCTCAACAGCCAGAATCTGAGGGCATGTGTATTAAAAAAAACCAGAGTAAGGATGCACGGTAGGCGGTTTTAAACCGTGACAAAATGGTTTGACTCGGTTTTGGTTAGACTCGGTTACGTAATTTACAGATCACCGACTAACGAGTCAACCGAAAAAACCAAAAAGGCATCCGTAATCACGCGGACAACCGAGTCTTCAAAAAGAAAAACATCTGGGCACTCCCGCAGCACTGCGACAGACGGCACAGAGCCCTGAAGGGACTTGCACATATTGCCAGTTACGCCGCGACTGAGGCATGTATTCACAAAAATCTTGTGTGCATTGAATCACTCAGTGTGTACATTATTTTCCAATATCCCAGGACCAGCCGCAGTCAAACATCGCGCTGTATCTTACCGAAATCAATAAAACTGCATGCAGTTGTCGCTGCTCACTCGACCCAATGCGACTGCACTACGTACAGACTTGTAAACATAGCCCTGCTTGGAACACATGATCCTGATTCCCACTGATAATGTACAGTGCGCTCGCAGCGCTTCTATTGATATCTGGACAGACTGACGACATCAAACCTTTTTACCGCATACTCTTAACGTCAAGTGGATTTCCTACTGACTCTATGATTTGGCCTAAAAAAAAAAATTGCTTGTTAGTCCTCCACCGCCCGCTCCGAATTTTCCTTCCGCTCCGAACATATTTTTACTTTCAATATTTTTTTAATTATTGTTCCGCTTGCAAAATTATCACATTCCGTCACAAAAAACTTTCTCTGTTCGATCGTCGTCTTACCACACATTATAAACCCAATTCATACACATACTGGGGAGTATGCCAGTCCGTGACGGCGTTCTCATCGATCGATCGATCGATCGATCGATCAGACATGTCCTAACCTTGCTCTATTTCCCCGAAAATACACTTCCCGTCTACTTACAATTTGAAGTTTTCGTAGCCTAAAAAGGGAACGTTGGATTGGAGCCGCGCGATGCACGGCGGGGCTATGTAAATGGCTTGGCAACGTTCGTCACCCAGGATCAAATTACTGCTGGGCCTGGGCTGCGTGGTTCGCGGCGATAATGCATTTATCACACGTGCCAGACGGCACTACCTTCCTAAACTTTTGGAGCACTATCAGTGTTGCCACTTCGCACCTGAGATGTAAGAATAGTGAAAGTTTTGACAATAAATTGCTGAATGAAAAACAACAATCATTGGAATGACATAGAAATTTGAGCATAATACCTCACGATCATGTGAACTGTCAAAATCCTGTCAAAGAAAATAAACCTTCAGCCCTACAAATGTAATCGGGGTTCTGATACAAAATGTAGCAACGCTGATGAGAGCGACAACACAGTGTGGGGCTGATAGCACTTCTTCGAAGTATATTTCTTGCAACTCGCGAGCGTGCGCTCCGGTCACCACTCAAGTTGTGTGATACTACACAGGGCCGATCACTAGTACTAGCAGGGTCTAAACATGGCGTCGTACACGCTCGGAGTTCTGTGTAAACTCGGCGGTAGAATTATTTATGACCGAATTTGCACCGTTGTGACGACTTCTACCCTGAAGGAGATTTTTGATCACACCACTTGCGGCCGTGGGAACAAAAGCGATTCAGACATACTTCTGAAAATTGTGAGAGTCGCGGAGTCACGAAATTGCCCATAGTGTGATATAGGCCCAGATGAATTGGTTGTCACCTTGGCGTGGTTTTCGCATGCGAACTTCCGGTCACGGTTTTGCTACTTAACTTTGTACTTGTACGGTTTTGCAGCGGAAACTGAAGCTACTGATTGCCGCTAGTACTAGTAGTGCTGGGCCGGAACTCATTTAGTGTCCTATTTTTCGACAGTTACTTATGTGCGAATCCGCGTTCCAAAAAAAAAAAAAAAAAAATCCGCCCGCCTGTCCGCCATTTTTCAGGGGTGTGGAGGACAAACAAACATCTTTTTTTTTTAGGCCTTAAGGACTGAATTTATTCGCGATTGCCGATCCCTGATACTGCAATAGACTTTGTGTGGGCCTACAATTCTATGAATGAATGAACGTGATAATTGGGTAATTGGTGGATAAAACAATTATACATGAAGGTTTAACATTGATTTGGTGTTTTTGCGGCTAATTTTAGATCGTGCCTTGCTTCCGTTTTCTTGTTAAAATGATCACAGTTCCGTTTGGGCTTACTGGTAACTGCACTAGCGATCTGTTTGTACTGTGCATGTGCGGGGCCAGGCGTACATACATATGTACGTATGGAAGAATGAAGTAATACTACCAGCGAGCTGGCCTATTAGTTTCTGTAATTGAGCTTATGTCTAGTCTTGTTCTTCTTTCCACCTTTCAGCAGTTCATCTACCCTGGCCGAATCCCCTCAATTCAAGAGACCCGTACTGAGGTAGGTGCCCGTACCTCTGAGGAGGTTCCCGTCTTGTTCACACCTCTGAGCTCATGACCAGTTGTGAACCCTTCATCTCACCGCTCTTCTCTGCATATTTTCGTTTCCTCTTCCATACAATCTGGGTCTGTACTCTAAAACGGGAGTGGCTGGATTCACCTCATGTTCACAGCACTGTCACCGTGAGGATTTGTTGGGAGGAAAAATTCTATGGGGAACATGCCCTTGCTTTACCTCCTACTTTGGTTTTTGAATATGAGTGCATGGTCCCGAAACTTTTGCCACATTTGCATAAGGATTGTAAACAATTGGAACATGGGTGTTTGGGTAATGCCTAGACTAAGTACACCAGTCATGTGTGTTGATGGCTTTTTTTGCCGCATTCTGAACTTGAATGGACCTGCGCATTCAACATTGCTTGATTGAAGTCATTGACTCGTTATCAAATTGATAACCATGCGGTTATCTCCGAATATACCGGGCCTTAAACCAGACCATCGAGTGCTACTCAGACACAGGAAATCCATAAGCCCAGTTCTTGGAGATAGCCTGAGGCATGAGTCATGGTCCCCGTGCTCGGCATTGTGACAAAGTTCTGTACTGTTGGACACTCTTCCACAGGATTTCAATGGAGTAAAATAAACATTTATTATCCTTTGTTGTTCACAATATAATTCAAATCGGGACTACATAAAAGAAGAAACAAGTTGTATATTAGTCTGGCATTCACTCACATGTATGCTAATTGGAGAGAAAACAAGGAATTTCACGAAAGGTATAAAACTGAGCCACGTGTCATGTGTCAAATGCAACACATTCGAGATGTACTAATATTTGGTAAACCTGGGTAAGAATGGAATAATCCTCTCAACTGCTAACGTACGGCGCGCAAGATTGGGGTGATTGGCTGACATCTCCGCCTTGGCAGTCTGGGGTGGTGATATATCCTGTTTATTCTGGCGGGTCCTCACGTCCTGTTAGTGACCTTATAGTTTCCTGGACTAATTTGACAAATTGCCTGTATTTATTTGCTGGAATCAGCTGGTTCTAACAAAGTATGCCTTTTTTGTACTGAATATGTGGTGGCTCAGGAAGCCACACAGTAAAAACCTATTGAAGGGAGGCACATTGAGAAAGTGTCACAAATAGACCATGGTGCAAAAAAAAAAAAAAAAATAAAAAAAAAATTGCCCTGCTGTAGATTTATCATTTTCTCTAAACTTCGATATGGCACATGTAATGCACTAATGTGAATTGCATGCTGCACCCACCCCCGATACCATGGTACTGGCGGCAGTGGAGTGTGAAGTCACTTGTCAAATTTAAAGTGGACTGGACTCACTCATTGTAAAAATTAGAATATTTCACAAATGTATTTCCTATGGTAATGGCATGATATTTGATCAGTGTATATTTCATTGGGCAATGGTACCTTCAGGTTGAACAGAAACGTTAGGTACAAGCTCATTGAAGGCCTAATGGCCAGTACGTGAAGACACGACAAAATGGGTGTCCCTCTTCAAAGGGCATTAGATTTTGTTGAAATCACGTCCTCAGTTCCTTGGCAGTGTTACTTTTTTCTTAAGAAATCAGAGGAATAAATGCAGTCATGATGGTGTGGGTGTGTGACGCAAGGCTTGCTAACACGATAACTAAACTTGATCCACATTGATGGATAGAGCTCCATACTAGGTTATGTTGGTAAATGGATTTGGAGTCAGTTGGAGGTCAGCTGGAGGAACATGGTAAAAAATCTGACCACTGTGAACAAGCACAAGTTGGAATGCTCAGAATCAGTCGAGAGATCACGAAGTTTGTAGCCCTCTGGTTTCACATGACCATTAGGACTGTATCCAATATACATTCAATAAGGACGGTACACAGGATTCCAATGGAAGCTCACCCAAACAAAATTCCTCATCCTGCTGTAATAAAACTACATGAATGCGATGCCTAAAACCTCGAAGGACAACTGTAGGCTTGGGTGAACAGAGGTGATATTGTAGGAATGGAAGACTTTATCTACAGGTCCAAACCCATTTCACTACGATGTTCTGATGTTTACAGAATTATTACGTTTGCAGTTACTCCCACTCATGCAGAGAGATATCAACAAAGTCCTATTGTGCGATAATGTTTTAGGTTACAGTTGAACAAACCTGGGATGGTACCTTATCTTAGGGAGTCTGTCTCCTTAGCTACATTTAAGTGTGAGCTTAAGGCCTACTTGTATTCAGGGTGTTAGCGCTCTTTTGTGTTTGGGTTACATCGCTACGTTCGATGTCGCAGCGCTTTCGAAAAGCTTACTTTATTATTATATTATTTTCAGTAGTAGCGAACTCAATGTTCATTGTGTCAAATAAACTCAAACATGCCTCAGGGAGTCTGCCCCTCGAAAGCACTATCAACACCTGCAACCCACATAGAAAACCTCGAAGACTAATTATTTCTGGTTTTTTGACGAAAAGTCTGAGGGATTATGCGGTTTGGGGGGAGGGGCGGGGCTCATGAGATGTGTGTATGTGGGTGTATGGCTTGTGAACGCAAAACTGATGACCACCGGATGGATGAAGCTCCCCCATACCGGTATGCGGGTTCCCAGATGAGTACATCATCCCCATTGTTTAAAAGTCAGGTCAAGGTCAGCGAAGGTCAAAGTTTAACAAACAGGTTGCTCAGAATATGTATACATTAGGTAAATGTCTTGAAGTCATTGACAAACAAGCAGTCAAGTAATCATTAGCCTCTGGCCTTGCAGATTGAAATTACTGTGCAAATATGAAGGAAAACAAAGGATGCATGTGGTGGGTTCTTCAAGTATGACTCAATTCATTATTGCACGATGAGATGCTTTCTGAGGGGTCTGTACAATACACAAGCGCAAACTTCAAAGGCCCTAACTCTATGAAGGGAAATTGAATGAATGTGGATTTGGGACTGGACACATGTTGTTTCTCCTTCGTCATTGTATCAACCTCATTTATGATTTGCCACTGGAATGATTTGCTGCTTTGGCTGAAGGACTGCACTCCAGAACAAACCTTTAAGGCTAGGTTGGAAACGTTCCTGATTAGGAGAGTATTCCACCTGAGGTAATTGTGTTATACGTTCCCCCGTCTTGTACCTGCTCCTCAAATCAGTTGGTAGATAGTGGGCGCACCATGAATGCTGGGATATTATCAAATTATTTATTCGTGTACTGTTGTTGTTCATCCAAACAATAAAAATATGAGTGCATTTAGTTTGTTTTTTGCAGGATGCTGATAGTAATGGGTCAAAATTGTAATGTTGTTGCTTTGAATGATGACTGCTCCCTGAGGGTATGCACACTAGTAAAGCGAGCTGGCCTATTAGTTTCTGTAAGTGAGCTCATGTCTAGTCTTGCTTTTCTTTCCACCTTCCAGCAGTTCATCTACCCTGGCCGAGTCCCCTTCATTCAAGAGACCCGTACTGAGGTAGGTGCCCGTACCTCTGAGGAGGTCCTGCTATTCACACCTCTGAGCTCATGACCAGTTGTGACCCCTCCATCTCACCCCTCTTCTCTGCATATTTTCGTCGTTTCCTCTTCCATACAATCTGGGTCTGTACTCTAAAATGGGAGTGGCTGGATTCACCTCATGTTCACAGCACTGTCACCGTGAGGATTGTTGGGAGGAAAATTTCTATGGGGAACATGCCTTTGCTTTACCTCCAGCCTCGGTTTCTAGATATGAGTGCATGGTCCAGAGACCCAGGCCTCGCCCACAATTCTGTAAAATGTGGTGCTGGTCAGGAGCATCTGACATTAGATGGAAAACAATTGGAACATGGGTGTTTGGCTAATGCCTAGACTGAGTTACACAGTCATGTGTGATAATTGCGTCCGTTTTTATGCATCTGCGGACTTTGAATTGGAATGCGCATTAAACATTGCGTGATTTGAATCATTCACGCAACATACCAAGTAAAATATCATTGTCGAGTTACTCTGTGTCCTAGACCCATGTTGCACGAAGATGGATAGGTATCCGCTTGTCAGTGGCCCAATCAGAGTAGAGTATTTAAGTAAAAATGGATAGTCTGGGTGGTAGAATAACTTAGAACAAATAACACCTGAAACCCCAGAAAACTATCTTATTCAGCCAGCCAAGCAAGCCAAACAGTAAGAATGAAGCATTGCTGTAGGAGATATCCAAGTGTGTCTAATAAAATCTCAAATTATAGATTTGTCAGTAATCAGTTGACAACGAACCACCAAGTGTGTTAGTTCTGGGAGGAAGGACCAGGGTTACATTGCAACTTATGGTCTGAGATATTCTGAGGAAGGTTCGGTGGTTCATTAGTACCCCTCTCTAGTTGGATGATTGCTATTAAGAGAATATGCTATACTCCATTTATAGTGCGTAACTGTTCAAATGGATGCACATTGTTTGTGTGTGAACCACACAAGGCGCTGGTCTACTCTTCTGCTTCTACCCCTTTACCTGAGTGCTATATTGGGCGACTGATGCAGAATTCCTGCAGTCATGGAAACTGGATAGTCATGAAATTGTGAGAATGAAAACCCAGGCCTGGAAAAGTTTTGAAATTTAGAAAAATTGTTCAAAGTCATGGAAAAGTCATTAGAAATTTCCCCAAAGTGGCACTGTTCTGTTGTTTTGGCTTCCTTTTGCTGTTTACAGCTGTCAATGCTGACGGCCGTTTCATGCTCTATTAGTTGAAGTTTTCATGAAGACTTCAAGAAATTTATTTTTTTTGTCATGGAAATTCTTCATTTTGGGTTGGAAAAGTTTTCCCAGGGAAATCGATTTTGCCAGAAAACGAAGGAACCCGGTAGACAGATCTGTTTGCACACTGCTGTCATGTGGGGGCCTGCTGGCGATCATCAAGTTGCATCTGCAAAGCAATCTGAAAACAATCTTAATGAAAATGATTTTGTCAATAAGATTTCCAAAATGATGTTGTACTATTTACTTGACGCAAGTTTTGGCAGTTTGTGCGTGCTTGAATGCTACAGCCAATTTGTATTCACATAGGCTAACCGCAGGCAGTAATGTTTGAATAATTAGATCGTCTGTGCATTGACCCAGGCAGGAAATAAGCGGGGGCGACGGGTGATTCGCCCACAATTTCCCCAGAATCGCCCTCTGGAAAAAAATATAGCGGGCGAATTAGAAAACGAATGTTATGTTAAAAATCGCCTCTTCAGTGCTGAAAGTTTCTGCAAAAAACCCCAAAAAAATTAGCGATTCAAAAATCCGATTGCTGACGTGCTTTGTACACATTAATGATGGAATCCCTCCAAAAAATCTTAAGACATTTTGTGTCAAATTCGGCCTACTCCCAACAAATCATGTCGCAAAAACACTACAGTACCATTTCACGAAATTTTGTACTTGGCCTGCGTTGACTGAAAAATGTGACTTTCCACTGGCGTCAACACAACAATGCAGGCGCGTATATACGGTGTTACAAAGCCATCAGCTTCCAAGTATCTCGATAAAAACTATTGGTCACCCCCAGTAGCCCCCCCCTCGTCCCCCTTTTTATTCCTTGACCTTGACGAGTCAAGGAATCGTATGCAGTCAACGTCTGTGTGTGTGTGTTTGTATGTGTGTGTTGCACTCAGCTTGTAAAACACGCTAACTTGATCAGTCTGAGTAGGTCATGCGCCTACTTGGTATTTGTGTTCCCCATGATGATAACAGAACCCTATTGTTTTTGGGTCAGTCAGAGGTCAAAGTCTGAATCCCTTGTAAACACGATAAGTCCAGAATGGTTGGCTGATCAAGTTGAAATTAGGTTTATAGCTTTCTTTATGGGGAGTAACAGGAACCCTATTGTTTTTTTTGGTTCGGTCGGAGGATTGTCGGTAGACAATGGAAAATTTGTGAAAATTTGATATTTTGGCCAATTTTGGCTTGTAAACACATAACTCGACCCTATCACCTGGATGGATGAAGCTGATACTTGGTAGGGTGTCCCCCTGTTGAGTACATGGACCCTATTGTTTTTGGGTCAGGTCAGAGGTCAATCTGAGGTCACCAGAGGTCAAAGTCTGAAAAACCTTAAACACGATATGTCCAGAATGGTTGTTGATCAAGTGGAAATTAGGTGTTTAGCTTCCTTTTGGGAAGTACGGAACCCTCTTGGTTTAGTTCAGGTCGGGATGTGGAATTTTGGTAGGATACAAGAAAAAGGATAGAAAATGGAAAATTTGTGAAAATTTGATATGTGGCCAATTTTGGCTGGTAAACACGATAAATCGATTCCACCCGGTATGAGGAAGATTCTCATTGAGTAGTGATGTTCCCAGGATTGCATGATGAGTACATGAACCCTATGTTTTGGGTCAGGTCAGAGGTCATCCCGAGGTCAAAGTCTGAAAACATTGTAAAAACACGCTAGTCCGAATGGTTTGGTTGCTTCAAGTTTGATGAAAATTAGGGTATAGCTTTCTTTTGGGAAGTACAGGAACCCTATTGGTTTGGTTGTAGGGCTGGGGGTGAATTTTGGTCAAAAAACAAAAAAATTTTGAAAAGTCGATGTTTGGCCACACTGTTGGCGGAAAACACGTTTAACTTGACCCAGCCTGGATGGATGAAGCTCATACTTGGTATGTGTGTTCCCATATTGAGTACATGACCCCTATTATTTGGGGGTCAGGTCGAGGTCACGTGAGGGCACCAGAGGTCAAAGTCTGAAAACTATGTAAAATCACGAATAAGTCACAGAATGTTGGTATGATCAAGTGAGCAAATTAGGTGTATAGCTTTTCTATGGGAGTACAGGAACCCTATTGTTTTTGGGTGGCCTGGGGGGTGAATTTAGGTCAAAAATAGTAATTTCGTGAAATAGGTCGCTGTTTTGGGCCATTTTGGCTTGTAAACACGTTTACTTGACCCCCGCCTGATGGATGAAGCCCCTAACTTGTATGTGTGGTTCACCCCATGATATATTACATGAACCCTATTATTTTGGTGGTCAGGTCAAGGTCATCTGAGGTCACCGAGGTCAAGTCCTGAAACCTTTTAAACACGATAATCCAGAATTGTTGGTCTGATCAAGTTGAACTTTAGGTGTAATAGCTTTCTTTATTGGGAGTACAGGAACCCTATTGTTTTTTGGTTCAGGTCGTAGGTGAATTTTGGGTCGAAATAGAAAAAATTTGTTAGAATTTGATATTTTGGCCAATTTTGGCTTGTACGATAACTTGATCCACCCGGATGGATGAAGCTCATACTTGGCATGTGTTTTCTCCAATGATGAGTACATGAACCCTATTGTGTTTGGCGTCAGGTCAGAGGGCACCAGAGGCCAGTCTGAAAACCTTGTAAACACGATAAGTCCAGAATGGTTGGTTTGATCAAGTTGAAAATTAGGTGTATAGCTTTTCTTTGGGAAGTACAGGAACCCTAGTTGTTTTTGGTGTAGGCTGGGGGGTGAATTTTGGTCAAAAATAGAAAATTTGTGAAAAGTCGACATTTTGGCCAATTTTGGCTTGTCAACACGTTAACTTGACCCCCCTGGATGGATGAAGCTCATACTGGGTTGGGGTTCCAATGAGAGTACATGAACCATATTTATTTTGGGGGTCAGGTCAGAGGTCAATTGAGGTCACCACCGAGGTCAAAGTCTGAAAAAAACTTGTAACACGATAAGTCCAGAAGTGGTGGTCTGATCAGGTTCTATTTTGTTGTGTAGCTTTCTTCTTATGGGGAGTACAGGAACCCTAGTGTTTTTGGTTCAGGTCGTGTGAATTTTTGGTACGGAAATACAAAATTTGTGAGAATGTGAGATTTGCCAATTTTGGCTTGACACGAGAACTGACTCCACCCGGATGGATGAAGCTCCTACTTGGCATGTGTGTTCTCTGATGAGTACATGACCTTATGTGTTGGGTCAGGTCAGAGGTCATCTGAGGTCACAGAGGTCAACGTCTGAATAACCTTGTAAACACGATAAGTCCAGAATGGTTTTCTCGATCAAGTTGAAATTAGGTGTTTAGCTTTCTATAGGGAGTACAGGAACCCTATTGTTTTGGTTCAGGGTTGGGAGTGAATTCTGGTCGAAAATAGGAAAATTTGTGAAAATTTGATATTTTGGCCAATTTTGGCGTGTAAACGCGATACACTCGACCCCACCAGGGAGGATGAAGCTCATACTGGTATGTGTGTCCCCATGATTGAGTACATGAACCCTATTGGTTTTTAGGGTCATCTGAGGTAACCAGAGGTCAAGTCTGAAAACCTTGTAAACACGAATAAGTCAAGAACGGTTGGCTGATCAGGTTGAAATTAGGGGTGTATCTTCTTATGGGGAGTACATGAACCCTATTGTTTTGGGGTAGGTCGGAGGTAATCTAAGGTTACCAGGGAGTTCAAAGTCTGAAAACCTTGAAATTTAGTGGGTAGCTTCTTAAGCTAGGGGTACAGGAACCATCAGTTGGTTGGTAAAGACAGGAAGTTTGTCAGACGTTATGTTGCCCATATGAGATGATACTATCCCCATTTGTCCGGGTGTCTGGCTATCGGTTGTCAGGAAAGAGTCAAGAAATCACCTAGCCTTTTGGCTTTCTGGTTTTTCCACCCACTACAGGCTATCAGGGGGAAAAGTCATGGGTTTATGATGATTTCATACCCGTTGGTATGAGTTGAACTCAATTTCAACATAAGTTTATGTTGACACCCTTTGCTGAAAGATGGAACATTAATCTGCTCTCATGAGAGACGCTGAACCTGCAGGATCAGCTGTAAGTTAGCCCGCTGCCCTAATAGTAATAAACATCCTTAATACGATCCGCATCATCAGTGGGAATTGGTGCTTCTCCGCTATATGGCCTCGTCCTAACTCCCCCCCCCACCCCCGCCCAATAGTAAGACAGTACAGTCAGGTGGCATTCAAAACCAAGTTAGGGCAACACCTTATCACGGCACCCGAGGCAGTGCATAATCAAGAAGTTGAGATTGAGAACTCAAGTAGCGGCAACCGAGCAGAGAATGGGAAATATAGAACAGGGTGAAGCAGGGAGAAATGTTTAACCCAAAATATCTACTGGAGTGGCCACAAAAAATAGTGTTTTTTCTAGTTCCCCCCCCCCCCCCCCTCCTCAGCGCCCGCACTGAAAAACTAGCTGACGCCACTGGAAGTCAAGACGAAAGTACTATTTCCTGCAATCCGAGTGACATTCGATCGCGCCAAGCATGATTGGCTCCGTTTTAGATACCCAGCAACATCATCTCCCACATTTCACAACAATGTAATATATTAATTAACATATTGTTACTTTGTCTAATCAATATTAATTGGCCGAAATGGAGGGTTGGGTTCAATCCTTGTTCCTCCTGTTTACGTAAATTGTAACCTTGAAGTAGGTTCGTGGTATTTAGTTCGAAATCACTTGTCTGACATTTCCCCCATGAAAATATAGATGCTGTGTTGCTATTTTGATCTGCCTATATCTGCAGAGTGCCAAACTTTTTTTTCAACATTCTTTCCTCACTATAATGGCACAGGCAGATCCGCATTATGCCCGGCAATTGCCATTTCCTGGCTATCTCGAGTATCAAACTCCAATATATTTTAAAAGGGTACGCTAGCGCCAACCTATTGTGGCGCTCCGCTCAGATAGTGTTAATAATTGGCAGTCCACATCGCCCCCAATATAACATAAATTAAAATAATATAATAAAAAAACCCTTTGTAATCACTCTGTAATCATATTAGTGATCATATATGAGAGTTTTGTTTAGTGTCGGGCATATACTGAGGTAGCGGGCTGACGGGCAGAGGAACCAATGGCTGTCACTCGTATGGCGTTGGTTTGTATATGTTGTGAATATGTAATGTGGAGAGGAAAACCCAACCCCACATTTAGATTCAAGTTATTTTCCAGTAAGCAAGAGTGTAAAGATCTTTTTGTTTCAGTGTAATTCCACAAGGCTGCAACTTTGTTTTTAACGATAGTGTGAGTACTAAATGGTCCCTTTGCAGCGGTTTAAACCTTCTTTTCTTTTCGTTCCGCGCCAACCAATGGTGCGCTAGCCGCGTAATAGTGACCCCCGTGCCCCCCTGGTTGAAAAATCCCTGCAAGTGCAAGGCTTGTACCGAATCGTCCTCCGTAGGCAGCCTCAGAGGATAAACTAATTAGGAACAACACTGCACGGCAGGTTTTTGCACGAATAAACCCAACTTCCGATACGCTGGCCAGTTTCGTCATGACTGTGGGATGTATGTGACCAGTCTGGCCGTTGTCCTCGGGTCATCCAAGGTTAGCATCAATAAGTGTTTTTTCTGACATGCTGAGCGCTGCGTACGAGTTATGCAGTAGCCTACTGTCTTCGAATTAGAGAACATGAAATATCGAAGCAGTAACGATTTGGTGTTGTCGTTCTTTTCATGACAGCTTCGAAAAGAGCCCCTGTTGGATCAAAAGAGCCCCAAGCCTCTTCTGTGGGGGCTTTTTTTGAAGGAAACAACTGAAAGGAGCCCATGTGGAGCAAAAATTCTCCCTACCCTGCATTGACCCTGTGCAGTGGTGCATATGATTGTCCCTTGTATACATGGAAATACGAATATTTAATGACCTGCCATCCACAGGTCCTACAGTCTTTTTGATTGACACAGATCAGTATGTATAACTCTATAATGTAGTGCATTGGAAAAGCAAGCCTTTTAAGTACCAAAGGTGAACGAGTGTGTAGAAACAACGATCACAGCGGCCTGGACATGACTAGCATCTGAATTAGATGCGGGGAGGCATCATCAGCTTTTTGAATGAATGGAAAATCGCTTGACATGTGACCACATCTCGCAACAGGAGTTGCATACAGATCAAGAATCCATTCTCTGTTCGATCTGTCTGCAGGAGTTTGTCAACCAATCTCGCAGATTCGCCTCCAGTCAAGAGGTCGACGGTACGGAGGAGGTGGCCCCAGTGCAACATCTTTGACCGTGACTCCCCCAACATGAGGACCTCCACTCCGGACCTGAAACCAATCAAGGTGTCCACATGACGCAGGCAGGGGCGCAAGAAAACTCCAGCGGTAATGCATGGTATTAACTTCATTTCCATGATGGTGAGGATTATGTTCTTCTCTGGCTACCTGAGCCGTACCATGTTTGGGTCCTTCAAGCCCTTTTTCCTTTGGTGCTCTCATAAGCCTTGAAGAGAATATTTAGCATTGTCCTAGTTGCAGTTTATATTCCATTTGGAACTTCCCAGAAGATATTGTTACAACTCTGTGTTTGAAACTCTGAATAGTGGCTATAACTATCACACACATTTCGTCCTATTCAAGGCCCGCAAGAGGTGCAGACCTATACTGCACCTTATTGTCGCTTGCAAATTCTGTCACCCGTACACACGAAAGGCAATGCCTCTTTGGCAGTACCTTACTGTGGGGTGATATAGGGTAAATCGCCATGCAGACAGCAACTTGCAAATTGCCTACCCCTCGTTTTTTCCCCCCTGCTCCAATCCCTTGTGCTGAGGCCCAGCGAGAAGGCAATCAGTTCCATTTTTGAAGTCTTTGGTAGACTCGACCGGAAATCAAACCCCGTCTACCTATTGAAGTCGATCGCTCTCAATGTGCCAACCACTCGGTTTAATGAGTCCTGTGACTATCCATGATGCAATATGATGTCCCTTGTATAATGGAAATTTACGAATATTTATACCTGACCATCCAGAAGTCCTACAAGTCTTTTTGATTGCACAGATCATGTAGTTATAACCTATAGATGTAGGGCAGTGGAAAAGCAAGCCATTTAGTCAAATAACAGTGTGTAGAAACAACGACAATCGTCCTGGACATGACTAGCATCTGATTAGATGCTGGGGGACGGGCATCAGCTTTTGAATGATGGAAATCGCTTGACATGTTGAACCACATCTCTCCAATCAGGATGTTCATTACAGATCAAGATCCATTCTCTGTTCGATCTGTCTGCAGGAGTTCAACCATCTCGCAGATTCGCCTCCAGTCAAGAGGTCGACGTTACTGAAGGAGCGTGGCCCAGTGCCACAATCTTGACCGTGACTCCCCAACATGAGGACCTCCACTCCGACAGAAACCAATCAGGTGTCCGACATGCCAGGCCAAGAAATCCCAGCTGTAGGCATGGTAGTTACTTTCCTTTCCATGATTGGTGAGGATTGATGTTCAGTCTGGCTAAATGAGCATTAACAGTTTGGGTCTTCAAGCCTTTCATTTGGGTTCTCTCATAAGCATTGAAGAGAATATTTAGCAATTGTCTAGTTGCAGTTTATTCCAAATTTGGAAAGTCACAGAAGATGCATTGTTAAACTGTGTTTGAAACTCTGAAATAGTGCTATACTATCACACATTTTTCGTTCGCTATTCAAGAGGCCCAGCAAAGTGCAGCTCTGGATACTGCACCTTATTGTCAGCTGCGAATTCGTCACCGGTACACGGAAAAAGGCAATGCCTCTTTGGCAGTACCTTAACTGTGGTGGGTGATATAGGTACTCGGGCATGCAGACAGCAACTTGCATTGCCTAACCCGGTCGTTTTTTTTTTTTCCCCTGCTCCATCCCTTGTGCTGAGGCCAAGCGAGAAGGCAATAGTTTCCATTTTTGAAGTCTTTGGTATGACTCGACGGGGAATCAAACCCCAGTCTACCGAGGGAAGGTCGTCGCTCTCAATTTTGCCAACCACTCTGTTTAATGAGTCATGGACCTACAATATTATAATATCATAACCTTCTGACCTCTTTCCATGATGCACTTTTCTGTGCCTTCCATACAGCTCTTGTTTGTTCGGTATCTTTACAATGCGAGATTTTTAGCCTGCTTGTCTTAAATCAAACCAAACTTGTTGGAATAGCACGCAGAAATGGTGTAATTTGAGATGATGGCACTTCAGCTGCTACTTCAAACGTCAGAAGAAAGAAAGAACGATTAGAGGAATGACTTTCTCCATATTAATTCTGTATATCAAGGTCATCAGCATTTTCGACCAATGAGGTGAAGGTCTAATCACTTTATCACCCATGCCATTCAGTTGGAGTCACTTTAACCCCACATTTTTGTTCTCTATCAGAGTTGAATTTGTACGGATCCCACTGCAAGTGTGAGACACTTTACCTATATCACCCACCATGTGTACAATAGGACCTTCTAGCAGTGAGCATAATACTCCGAAGTAAATGTTAATACTCCAGAGTAACTGCTGTCTTGAAAACATTCAAATGCATAGTAACAAAGCCTGTAAAAATTATTATACTTGAACATAGTTTTCCCTGCTTATGGATGGAGAAATCATTTCATATTAAAAAATCAAATGGCCAACGTTGGTCCCATGGGAAGGGAAAATTGACATCGGTTTCAAAACAATTTGCCATAAGCCAATGCGTAAAAAAAAAACAGCCTGCAGAAAACTCTGGAATCCATCTAAGATCATAATCATCACCATATGACAGCATTTCCAATTCCTTCAGCTCAGGCAGACAATGTGCTGGAGAGTTATTCTCCTAACATTAAGACAAGTCAAAACCATGATATCCCTGAAGTGAGGATTTGATCAAATAGGAGAAAAGACAAAGATCCATACACACAAATATCCTCCTCTTGACAGTTCTAGTAGATCGAAAGGAAAGTGGGCCTTCCAAAAAATCATCATAAGCATTCTTTTTTAGGACCATGTTTGCAATTTGTAGGCAAATATCATACTCCTTCATTGTCTCTTTTCCCAGATCGTTGAACTTGTTGCTCAACCGCTTGAACCGGAGAAGACTCCACACATCAGGTATGGTGGGTTGAGGGGTACTAATAGATTAATCAACAGGCAGTCACTGGTCTGTTTATTTATTATAGAACAGCTGTAACATAACCACCTGAATGGCAATAAGACGGCCAGTCCATGTGCTGCCCTCAACACCTGAAATCACTCTGGAAAATGTAGTAGGGTCAGTTCCGAGCGAAGAGAAGGTGTACACGATCCAGAGACCAACATCTAAAAATGGTGTGATGCTGCTTGGTAAAACCAATGGCTGGAGGACATGGAGTATCCCAAGCACCCCAACAATTACCACCACTATAACCAAACAAAAGTACCCACTGCTATCACTACCTACCACTATCACCAAGCAAAACCACCCACTGCTATCACTACTCACCACTATCACCAGACAAAACCACCCACTGCTATCACTACCTACCACTATACCGAAAGGAAACCACCCACTGCTATCACTACTCACCACTATAACCAAACAAGACCATTCACTGCTATCACTACTCACCACTATAACCAAACAAGACCATTCACTGCTATCACTACTCACCACTATAACCAAACAAAAGTACCCACTGCTATCACTACCTACCACTATCACCAAGCAAAACCACCCACTGCTATCACTACCTACCACTATACCCCAAAAAAAAACAATCCACTGCTATCACTACCTACCACGATCACCACATTTGAAAACCACCCATTGCTATCATTACTCACCACTATAACCAAACAAAAGTACCCACTGCTATCACTACCTACCACTATCACCAAGCAAAACCACCCACTGCTGTCACTACCTACCACTATCACTGACCAAAAACCACCCACTGCTGTCACTACCTACCACTATCACCAAGCAAAACCACCCACTGCTATCACTACTCACCACTATAACCAAACAAGACCATTCACTGCTATCACTACTCACCACTATCACCAGACAAAACCACCCACTGCTATCACTACTCACCACTATAACCAAACAAGACCATTCACTGCTATCACTACTCACCACTATCACCAGACAAAACACCCACTGCTATCACTACTCACCACTATAACCAAACAAGACCATTCACTGCTATCACTACTCACCACTATCACTACTCACCACTATCACCAGACAAAACCACCCATGCTATCACTACTTACCACTGTAACCAAACAAGACCATTCACTGCTATCACTACTCACCACTATCACCAGACAAAACCACCCACTGCTGTCACTACCTACCACTATCACCAAACAAGGCTGTCCCTCGCTGAGGCGGGAAGGACAGATGTGTGTTTTTCTGTGTGTGAGTAGATTCCAATAATCAGTAAATAGTCTATGAAAGTATTTCTCAAAGACCTCTTGTTAAAATCCCATTTGTGAGAGAGATTGGTTTCATATCAACGTACCATTGTAAGATGAGACAGTGGTTGATAGTCTACAATTGACAACTTTGTAATAATGGTTCTGTACCAAATGTTACAGGTTTACATGTTACAGTTTGGTTTCAGCACATAGTAACTAATGAAAATGGTTAAGGTCTTGTCTAGTATGGAGATATTCACTAAGTGTGCTTGTTTATGTCTGCAAGGTTTGGTGACCCAGCTAAAATTTAGCATCGTTTAAATATGTTCATCCGTCCTCAGCCCACGGATGGTGTGCGGCCTTGGCCTCGGCGAGATGCCTCGGCCTCAAAGTTAGTGGCCTCGGCCTTGGCCTTGGAAGTAGCGGCCTCGACTACAACACTGGACCATCATTAGCAGTTCGAATCAAGGTTTTGCTGATATTCATCTTTCCTTTCTCTGCAGGCATCATTTGGACCAAAGCAGCGAAGGAGAATCTCATAAACATCTGAAGACATTCCATCTTCGTCAATTTCATCTAGCAGGGGGGCAGGCCAGCCACCACTCCCCCTACATTTTGATAACATAGGCACTTGAGTATCACTCAGTATCCATCACTCTATTTTTCTTCAGACATACACTCGATTAGTTGAATTTAATAATTTTTCAGGCAGTATTATGCTTAACTGACAATCATAATGCCCGAAAATCATAAAATGGGTTGTATATAGAAAAATGTACATAAATAGATCTAATTATGGTATCTGGTAAACTGGCAGTCAGCAGAGCTCCAGACTTGTCATCTAGTGATTATGAGTTCCCAGATAAGCTGGAAGGGGGATCTTTCCGCACTGCTCCTAGACAAGGCTTCCCTCCTGGATCCTCTCACGCTACCCACATGTAAAAGTGGCACCTTTCGGAGCAACTTGTGAAAAGAAGGAAGCACGACTTGTAAAAAAGGATGCCTCGCCGCATGTGGTCGCTCCTCTTCGGGAGTCTCAGGAAGGGGGGAGGGGACTGGAGTGACGCTGGATACTGTATGAGCAGTGATAAAACACTATATTAGAACTAGGTATTTATTATTAGTTTGTAAGGTACTACTAATTGATCAATCAAGGACTCACACCTGGGAAAATAGGTTTTAGGCACTACAAACCAGATTGCGGGAATTGAGGCCTGAAGTTTACTTAAGGCAGATGTAATTGATGTTTAGTTGGTATTTTCCTTACAATTCTTCAAGCTGTGATATCATGTTCTATAATTCTCCTGTCAGTTCAGGTGAACTTTGAATCTTTGCCATAGATAGGCACAGTCAATAAAATGTTGTATTGAAACTACAGTCATTAATAGAGGAAGTGTACCAAATGACAACAACGACATCTTATCTAGCGCACTCTATCCTGGGACCTCAATGTACTGCATATGAAAAGCATGCAAGCAAATTGACAATTTAGTTAGTTAGGTAAATTTCAGATAATTCCCTAATTGTTCTCTCAAATGTGTCAGTGGTCAGTTGCTAGGTATTGAAGCAGCGGTCAGTCATCAGTGGGAGGTCTCTCTCCTTGTAATGCTCACTGAGGTCAAAGGTTAGCATGACGGCAACCTGAATTGGGTGTACATTTTTGCTACTGAGAGAGATGAGATCAGGAAGGTAGCTTCCTGCTATACCTGTCAGCAATTTCAATTGAGCGCATCACAAGTTTAATCTTGATCTAAATAATCACTCTACAGCTGGCTGGTGACGAGTTCACTTAGCCAGGGTATGTTCATGAATACCATGTGATATTGGACCTTCTAGTATTGCCCAGAGCTTTACTTTGTGATTGGGGGCACGTAGATCACAGGATATATGTTTATTATATTCAGAAAGGCACACTGTGGTGATTTATCATAATATCTTGTCACACAGTATCACAAGGTTCATGTTTACAATTCTACACAGTAAATTTTGGTACCAAGGCTTCCCCCTCCCCCTCACTCTTTTTCACATGAATATGCTCCACTGATATTGCAGCTTTCCATTCAACTACTCCAAGCCCTCTGGAGAAACCCACTGTTTCATCTCATCTTCACTTTCCCTGCTTCAGAATGACAAAGTTTTTATCAGTTGAGCTTTAGTGGATGTTTCTGTGCACTGTTCATATCAGCCGATTTCAACTCTCCGTTCTTGACTGATCTATTCGCGGACATGACGCGAACACAGGAACTTGATATATGGCACCAGACACAGTGAAAGTGCAAACAACACTAACCAAATGTTACAATCATTTATTGCTGCATTCTGTGCACTTATGGAGGTCTTCATGTGGGAGATTTCCCCATCATGTAAAAAAAATTGAAATATTTTCCCCTACATTTGCCCTTACTGTTTCATCAGCTGAGGTAGTGTGAGATTCGGGAACAAGAACGGTTCACGAAAGGTTCTCTCAAGATTTTCTCTCAATTGTTTCCATGTTTGCGAATAGTCAAGAACGGAGAGTTCAAAACAGCCATTGTGTGCGAGATTGTACTAATATAACATTGTTGTAATGTAACTCCATTGGTGTGTTGGCCTCTGTGTCACCATCCTTGTGAAGACCACGCCAGTTTGCATCCAAGGCAATCACAGAGTTATGTTCGTGGTAAAAGGTCAATCCAGTTGAATGTGAATGTGTTTTCCTAATTCTCAATACTGATTTCCACTTGAATATCAGTGGGTACATTAAAGCGGAGTGGCAAAAACTACAGGATTTCCTCCCCGAGAGCAAAATTTATAGACTAAAACCGACTGTCGGGAAGGTGGGGAGTTTGCATTGCCCTATATGCGACTGTAAGCTTGTATTGGCAACAGTTTACCCATGCTTGTCTGCGTCCATTGAGATGACGAACCTCACCGTATTCCCTGCAATTGCAACATCACTCTCAGGCCTGTTCTAGTTGTTTTGATTACTCCCGATGTCGACTAGAAAATGATACATGGTTTTCTTTAATCCCAGTCTCTTCTGATGACATTAATTCATCATTGTGGCTTTTCTCAAGGTGGTTTTGATAATGTTTGCTGACTTCTGGATTTAATTTATAACTCTCTATGTCAATGTATCTCCAAATTTCATTTAGCTAACTCATTCATGTAAAAGTAAGTTAGACAATGATAAAATATTGAACCAGGCAGGACAACCAAGGCCTGTGAACTGAACCAGGCCATGAATGGAGTTGATTTTACTGGCCCACGGGACCCAAAATAATCTGGGATGTGAGCAAGATTCTCGGCTGGAATTAGGGCCCGCATTCGAACTGCGCCTGAGGCCTGTACATGTAGGGATCAGCCTTATACCTCCAAACACCATGGTCTGTGGCATGTATGATCCTAGAGATATTTCAATGTGTACACGATCAGAAGCATCGCGGTGGTATGACAGTCCTCACTAAAAGCTGTAGGGTATCGCCCTGCGTGGACAAGTGTGGGGAGGTCTGGGTGTCCATACTGCATACCACCAGAACAATCTGAAAAAGTCATAGCAGGAAGTACGGTCAATGGAAACTCAAAGGGAACTCAAAAACTGTTGACCAGAATTGAAGTACGCCCCCCTCGATGTGTGGTGAAACTGCAACCCCCGATTATGAGCGCATTCCTGCCACCACGATAGAGTACTTACATGTAAAAAAGTTTTCTGGAAATGGGAATGTACAATAAATCAACTTTTTCCACATTAGCTTTTCAAGTAAATATCATCTATTGCTCAACTTTTTAGAATGATGTAAAATTGTAAAAGAGAGACTAGATGTAATGGATTGTCTCTTAGTTGGTATCACCCCCATCTGCCTTTATAACAAATATTTTTGAAATGTTCTCATGATGGAATATTCAAACTTGTAAAATAATTACCAACTTTCTCTTTTCTTATTGTGAGTCTCAGGTGATGCACTTAGTAGTGATGGCAGTATATGTATGATCTTGTAGAAATGAGTGACCCGCAGTCATGTTTAGGTTTGAAGTTTGGTTGTCTTCGTCTGTATAAATACTCTACTACAATTCTACTACTGTTTGTGCTACTGCTAAAAACTTGATCCGAGTCTGAAAGAGACCACTGTGCATTCTTCTTTTTTCCTAAACAAAATGCCAAGAGGAGAGGCAGACTCATAATGCCCCGAGGAGCGGGGAAACATCCTTCCATAAAATGCTAAGAAAAAGAGGAAAGATCAATTCTGTACTTCAACAGCTGGAGATCGTAATAAGGGAACAAATCTTGAGGGAGAGAATTCCTTCCATGCATGTGCAGTTCAAGTAAAAAAAAAGAGCGAGCATAGGTTTCAGTGCAGTGGCGAGGCAGCCACAACCGAAAAGAGTGGCAAGAAAGGTGGAACGTAGTACTGCGGTAACCTCGTGCGAAGGCGGGGGCGGCTTCGTGTATAGTTAGAAGGAGCATTGACTGTGAGCGGTGAAGAAGTTAAGAGAGGGAGGATACTGATCTTTGGTGGGAGATGGTAGCACTTGATGAGGCGAATGTCCTTCTGGTAGGATCCGGAAACCGAGGACCGATGGTGGAGCTCCACCTCAAATAATGTGTATTCTATGGTGGAGCGAATTGGGTTTTCCAAAGCCGGTATAACCGATGAGTGGTAGTTTTTTGGGGCACGAAATAGGGAACCCAATTGGAAGCATAGTTGCGATGTACTTTATGTCGGAGTTCAAAGACAAGTTATGTGAATCCCAAAATAAGAATATAAATGGAGTAGGACTGGGAGGACCTGATCAAACATGGAAGGAAAGGAACGGTGCATCAAAATCGCGCCATCCAGAAAAAAAAAAAACATGTTTTGGGTTTTAGTTCGATTAAAAGTAACCGAACTAGAAGTACCCCACTCCAAACAAAATATAGAGTTCAAGTCATTTTTCAACGGACTGGGAACATAGGAGCAATTATGAACAAACTTATTTCGTTTCTGAAGCCTGGAATGGGGGGGGAGAACCAATGAAGCTGAATTCCACTGTTTGACAGTGCTGCTGGGTTTGTCTAGGTGTTGGGCGAGAACATGTAAGTCACCAAGTGATTCGTTTACATCGGCAGTGTCATTAGTGACTGGCATATGAAGTCACTGGATAGTGGTGTGTGGCTAGCGCAATATCTGATCGAAAGAGCCAAGCCTCATGGTATTGGCTCTGTTTTGTGCTTCCAGACCTCCTACATTTTAGTGGACGCTCAATGTTGGGCGAGACGGCAATTGGGTTCTTATTTTACTACCTCACTTCGCCACATTCATGGTTACCGTTACAGGATCGTGTATTCAGTGTCATTTCTGAGGTCGGCGGCGACGGTTAGCTGCATGATTCACAACCGTCGACTGCAATCTTTTGAGCGTATGACGCGCCTCCCAGTGAATATCCTGCCCACCGTGTCCTGTGTGAACAGGATCGAGTGGGTTGTGACCGACCGCTGCGACGCTCCGTAGCTCGTAGTTGGCGCAGCTTCGCGTGTACCTCAGGGAGTAAGGAGGGATGGGCCCGCTCTGTCGCTTGCCGGAGGAGACGGCATGAGAAGTGGACAAGTTGTTTGGTAGCTAGGTGCCTTCCAGGCATGTGCTCCCAAGAGTGAGTGATTGAGTAAGAGGGTCATCGGCCATAATTAATAGGTTTAAACCTACGTGTTTTGTCCATCATGGCGTCGATCTTGGGGGGGGGGGGGACAGGGGGTCACGTCCCCCCCCCACTTTCGAAGTGGGGGGGGGGAACATCATATCAAATGCCCCCCCCCCCCCCCACTTTTGATCCTCGATGAAGGCGAAAGTACATGTCCGTTTACACACGTATCCGTTAAGTGGCTGTGTGGGCTGAAAAATATTGAGAAAGCAGCCTCACAAAGACCCACAGTGGCCTTTATTCCGAACCCGTTGTCCAAATTTTCCGCGCGCTGCGCGCGCAGTTGACCTGTGGATGTTGCCTCTATACTGTCGTGAGCGATGCCATTGAAGGCATATTCTGGCGATATGAAGCTTTTATGCAAGTCAGAAACATAAGTGAGATTATTCTATCTGTTTTTTTTTTTTTTTTAACAAAGTAGATCACAATTAAAAATGTCCATTTATTATAACACGAAGCGGCGTGATACGAGGCGGCATTTGAGGAGCAGACGGCTCCAACACATTATGGAAGTAGAAGCAATTTTGCAGGTCGCGGAACAACCGCTCCGCTTGGCAAAGAAAGAATAGGCACAATTCAGGAACACAAAACCCGCCAAAGTGAATTAATGGCCCACAATGTTAGCAGATGCCGCGATTTCTCTTGTCGAAGACCCGAATGAGCAAACATGGTCAATCTTGTCAAGTTTGAAAGTGTGATTTTATCGATGTCAAGAAATATGCACAAAAAACTCGACCGTTTCGGTATCATGATGCGTTGTTTAGCTGTCAGTACTGCAGACCACGTGCGCGATAGCTATGAGATTCAGTGCAAAATATTTGGAGTGCAAAATTTGGACTTGGGACTACCATTTTACACATTGTTCTTAGACATCGCACATTTCTAGCCAGCTGAAGGCATGATAGAGATGCACTCCCCAATTTGACAAGATGATCTGCACCTCAATTTCAACGAAAACAGTCCGTGGTCCATGATTCCGAAACGAGACAGCAAACAATTGTGGAGCGCGGCGAATATTCCCTATATTGTAATGCGCTATATAGGAATGAATAGTATGTTTAAACATAACCAGGCAAGAAATGTACAATTCTAGCAAGATGAGAAGCATTTTTTGGATCATAGGACTATACCAGGAAACTGTGCGAACTTCGCACCTTTCGATTTTGTGTGTTCTACCTTCATGAATTGCAACAAAATTCGAACAACTTTGTATTTCGTCAACAATTCCGTCGAAAGGAACGGGTACGAAGCAAAACGAAAATTTAACCTGGGTTATCTATAGAATGGGGGCTAACCGGGTCTAGACGTCCAGGCCGTTCCCTAGGACACTAACGGAGGTGGGTCCATGGAGGTAGGATTCAGGCCAATTACCAGAAGAAGAAGAGAACGTATGCCCCATGGTGCATGGCCAGCCAACATTTTCGACACCAAAAAAAATCACATTTCAGAGATGACATTTGACAGCTTAAGCCGAAAACTTTTCAAAGGAGACGGGTTTAAACCCTGACAGCCTGAGACCACTCTCACATGGCCCTAATAAATGGTAGCCCTCGCCTATTCAGAAATGTATTAGTCACCCCCCCCCCCCCCCCCCCCCCCCCCCCCCGCCCCCCCCCCCCCCTCCCCCCCCCCCCCCCCCCCCCCCCCCCCCCCCCCCCCCCCCCCCCCCCCCCCCCCCCCCCTCTCTCGACAGCAGTGACGTAAGACTTCAGTGACGGATTCAAGTTTGGCCTTTCCTCCTGCAACATGAAATCACATGCATAATAATTACGAGGGCGAAAATACCTCACCCAATGAATCAATTTGAGTTACGCCCAGTCTGGAAAGAGTAACTCGACCAGGTAAACTAGGCTACATAGTTTGTTCACATTCCTCAATTGAAATCCAAACTGTGCTTCGACTTCTGGCTCAGATTTACCAAATTGAGCCTTTGCAGAGCGCAAAGTTATTCTGAAAATCGGGCAAAAAATTACAATAATCGGGGAAATCTGGACCCAGAAAAGGCAAAAGGAAGGAAATGCCCAAAATGTTTCTGAACAGCCTGAATTTTCAATCAAACCCCCGAAAAAAAAAAGCAAAACTTTTGCACGCGGGCTGGCTTTTCTGTCGTTAGGCAAAAAATGTTCTGACTAAAAAACCGAAGAGTCCGTCGCCGATGCCAGTATCGCACTTTTTTCTCCTTTCGAATTTATTATTCTGCAGTCGCCTACGAATGCCATGAGGACCAAATTGTTCACTGACAAACAAAACAAGCTTGCACTGGCATCACATTGGCTTTGCGTAATAATCAAGGGGTCAATTCTCCTGGTTGAAAGTTGAGGGTCCCAGGAGGTCAAGAGTAAAAACACGTATGTACGGAGGACTTCCACGAAGTTGGGGGTCACGACCGCACAAAGACGGCGCCCTAGGATTGGAAGTAGTCCTAGCAGATACACCGTATATTGCTAATTGGCAAACATTTATTTTCATTCATTTTGTCAACATTCAAGTTAGGTGACATTGTAAATCTATGCCCAACATAGTAAGATGGTAAAGTATCTCCGGATGCGTACAGAACCAACTTAGGGCAAATCAGCCATTTAAATCCGAGACTGGGTCGGGCCGGGTGCAGGATAATTGAGATGAAAACCGAACAAGAAATATACCCGAATTCGGCGATATATGGACGAAAAACTTTGGGCAAAGTAAAAATGAAAAGTTTTTTAATTATGGATCTGTTGGCCCGTGGCGCATCAGTACTGATATAAGTTGTGCATATTAACTGCGATGACTCCACTAACCTTTTTTAGTCTGGGTAGTTGTTCTGCCCCAAATTACTGAACCTGTTGAACGTGTGTACCGTGCACCTGGTCATTTTAATTATAGTGGGTGTGCGGTGGTTCACAGTGATAATCATAATTTGATGATCGTCTAAACTGATTCAATTATTGTCTAACCAGAACAATTAACGCGTTGGAAATTGTCTTCAGGTCCACTGATTCCAGGTGGCGGACCCCATGTGAAATTCTGGACCCCACTATGGCCAGAGTCGAAGGGATTACCCATGTTTTCAATACCGAGTGCTCGAATTTTGAATCGAATAGGCAAAAGTGCATCAATTTTTAATGGCGTTTTTCTACCAGGCGTTGTGAATATGCGATGTAATGCTTCGAATAATTTTTGTTCACTCGAATCATTTCAGAAGCCTTGAGGGCAGAATGCCCCCCCCCCAATTTTCTGAGATTTTCCGATAAAATGCGCCCGGAAAACATGCAAAAAATTCCGCGCGCTTCGCGCGCGCTGGTATGTCTTCGATGACTGACTTGTAGAAATTCGGGCGGCCAAATATTTACTGCTTCCAATTGGAATGGTCCCGTACGCCTATGGCTTTTCCTTTCGATCCCACCTTGGACCGTTGGGCAGACCCCTTATCCCACGCAAACGAGGCCAGAGTAGAAAAGGTAATAAAAAATACCATGTGTGATATGCGGTCTTAGTATGCACAATGACAATTTTTTTGTCTGTCTCTTACTCAAATCACACATGTAAATGGGTGCTATCGAGTCTGGCAAGTGCCGTTTCCGGCGATCTGGAGGTATGAAAAGCTAAAATTTTCTTTGTACCCTTCGCGCCAACCGATGGTGGCGCTCCCCTCCGCTCAGTGGTCATTTGCAATCGATGTGTCCCCCCCCCCCCCCCCACTTTTCAAAACGGATCGACGCCCATGTGCTCCATCCGGCTTTCCGGGAAAAGCATTCATGTGGAACTGCTTCATTGGAAATTGCAGGCCAATGACAAGGGATACCTTCTGGGGTCTATCTTCTTAGATCTCCGTAAGGTATTTGAGTTAGTAATCACGGTGCGTATCTATGGTATATCTAACGAATCGGCAGAGTGGGAGGGGTATGGTGAGAATCAGTGAATGGTGTGTATTGAATAAGATGGTTATCGATACAGACAAGACGAAAACGTCATTATCGGTCAATACAGTATATAACTGTGTCACTCCAGCCAATTTGACCATGTGGGTTCGAGCTCAGTAGGGCGGGTTAAAACGAAACATTCCCATAGCTATAAGAGACCGAGAATACAGTCTCACGCATCTAGTGCTCATGCATTACAATCAGTGGACCATGGACAATTCTAAGGTTTTATGATTGACGCAAGCTGTCATGACATGCCTAGATGGATCATGTTTTTGAATCCGTAATCAAGTTTGCCACCCTTTTTAGGTCGTCTCTGAGTGTGCCCCTCCCTGAATAAGACGTATATCAGTCGCATTGTTTTATTACATTTATTCTACCTGTTCCTTGATCATTGTAAGTGTGTATGGGCATGTGTAACAACACAAAGTTGCTGAAGTTATACGTTTACAAAAACCCTCACCCCTTATCAGTGGGGGGGGGGGGGTGGGGGTCAGAATACCTCCAATGACCCAAGTGACCGATCATTTTCAACACAATTTTTTGCAGTTCGGAAAGGTTTTTGGTCAGCTGTTTATTGCAGCCAATATTGCAGCGTATGTGTCGTAGGGGCCCATAAATTGTGCCTTATTTGGCCAATAGGAAGGGTGAGGCGCAAAATGAGGGCGCACTCCCCTTGGGTTCCGACCTCACCCCCCTCTCGGTACGTGCCTGGCCCTTAATTTAAACAGCCGTGAGTTTTGAAACAGTCCCTAAGAATTGTTCGCAATATAAATTGACATCCACTAGACATTCTGATACGTACTCGACGGGCTCAATCGTGAATTGTAGCACATCTCCGTAAAGTATGATACTAGATCCCTGAAGGAATTATTCAATATACCCGCTAAGCGCCGCTTCTGCGACGTTTTGCGTTATACACCACTCAGATCCTGTTGTTATCTGCTGACTATCGAATCCCTCTATTTCGGCAACTCAGATCGGGATGGTTGATACGAAACCACTCACTGACCAACGCGATTCGAGAATTCAGGCTAAACGCCAACGTATATTTGGGCGTTTCGCCTAGATCGTATATCGTGAGGCTATACGCTGGCGACGTCCCTGTCCGAGGCATGCGCGACTGAAAGCGATGTTTGGAGCGCTTGATTAAGTCATCCATGCCATCACATCCCTGCGAGTGATGGAGGCTCAACCCAGATATGAAATTGATCATCGTATGAAGATCCCTACGCCACTGATGTCTCTGTCGATTTGACGCCGTTGATTGTACTATTTTTGACTTTTTGTTAATCGGGCGGCTTTCGATTACAATGCATTACGACTGTACGTGCTTCCGCCATACTGTCGCCGACTGTCATCTGCATGATGCTAGCTTACTTGCTTATGCGGTCCTGGATATATACGCTACGCTACGACCTACCATTAGTGTCGGTTTTATTATCAACAAAGGACGCTCGTAAATAAAGGGCAACGCCTTTCACTTGTATGTAGTGACTTGGTCTGCTTATAACATAATCAAAACAGACATTTTTCTACACAAAAAATGTGATGGATTCCTCTCCAAATAGGAAAAAGTATTAGACAGCGGCGCAGGCGTGTGCATGTGACGCTCCTTGTGAGCACAATACCTGAAGAACGCAAGCGTAAATAATGTAAATTAGTCACATCAAATGTCTACATGTATAACGGTGTAATTGTTTTCGGTCAGGAAGCTCCACAATAAAATTAAAAAGCCCGTGCACGTTATCAGGCGATTGTTTGGCTTCGAGTTCAAACTTCGGTTTTCGGAGGGGGGGGGTGGTTAATGAAGGTGCCGGCAACTTTACGGGAGGGCGTCCCAAACGCGGGTTTCCCCTGAAAATCGACTGATGCGTTCCCTCTTGCAACACCCCCCCCCCCCCTACCTACTCTCAATGCTATTTTGAGCCTTCGAATCCCCCTATTTTGCCCCTCTCATCTTTTGCGAGAGGAACCCCCCCCCCAATATTTCAGATGGCATGGTCATTATTGTCATTTTTCCTCCTTGCGAAATTCTCTTTTGCCAAGGTCGCGTTTTTGTTCTCCTCTCGTGACGAATGCACTGCTCTTAAAGATCTTATTACCTTTGCCTATACTCGTTCAGGTATTAAATACACTGTTTAAATAATTGGTAACAGTGAATACGAACTGACCGCCTACTTGGCGCTGACCGCCTATTTGGCATCAATCGTTTGCATATCATTACCATTGTGTTCGCTTCGCCGACCAATAGCATTGACTTTCTCAGCTCTCCAAGCTGGAATCGATCGTCACTGACCCAATTCTGATCTACTCCTACTGTAATATGTCGACCATCAGTATGGTTTCTGCAGAGTCAGGTCAACAGATATTTTCTGGTGTTTGCCACCCACGTCTGGTCAACATTCTTGTCCAGGCTGGTGAGAGCCGGGTGATTGATCTGAACATCTCTGGCACATGACTGTTCACGCTCTACATCAGCTGGATCTTAGCCGTCCTTTTGCAATCGGTCAATAGCTGTTCGTGTTGATCGTTTCCTTCTTCAAGTCGGCGTTATCCGAGAAATTTGTCTTTGGGTGTGTGGGAGAGAGGTGTTTGATGTCGGAACCATCGGAAGTGCGCCGTGACTACAGCCTTGAACACGTGCTGCTGAACTACAAAATCTCAGTTTTTGTGTAAACATTGTATTGTCACGTTGGTCACCTAACCCCCCCCCCCCCTGTGCGTACGTTCTTCTGTATACACTGTCTCATTTTTATCCCATCGCAGCAGGTGTGCCCCAAGGTTCTGTGATTTCTCCCACCCGTTTTCTTCCCTTCTTGATGCTGTCTTAAGTCCAGTGTTCTCCTCTCTGGGGGGAATGAAGACTGAGCTCCCTCGCTAAGCGCCAGCGTACGCCAACGCCCTCACTGTAAACGCAATGGGGCTGAGAAAACCTCCGATTCCACGAAAACATCATCACCCCCAAGCGTGACAAAACTCGGCAATGTGTTGCTATGCAGCTTCGCAGCTAGAACTCTCATAATCTATTGTACAGCTTTCGGGATACGTCTTGAATCTGATCTGACTTTGACGGTGTGCATATTAGACATTGCTAAACGTTATCCTCAGAAACTTTGTTTTCCTCTTCAACAAGACAATGATGCATTTGTTTCGACTCTACAAAGCTCCAATTCCGTTCGCAGCTCGAGTTGGTTCGTTAATGGTGGTGGGAGGGGGGGGGGGACGTAATAATAATTAGTACCTTGACAAGACTATATAGTCTGAGGCCATCGACTGATCGGAGAGGTTTCTCTCACTCGCTACACTCCAATCTTTTGGATACCGTCTGTCAATATTCAGATATTAAGGAAGTAAGGGATTACCATGGCCAAACTGTTTACTGTTCGAATAGTAATTAATTCAAAAGTATTCGGGGATATTTGTTCTTTATTCATTAGGGAAGGCGTTGTATATGGACAGGAATCGTCTGGTTCGGGGCTCAAAGTTGTGATGTGTAAGTGCGACCTGGATATTCAAACACTTATTGGGATGGTCTAGTAGTTTCGTTTGCATAATGTGGTGGGGGTTAGACAACAAGCGTATCATGAATGTCTTGGTAGCTTCGGAGGATACAACGTAGGATGCGACAAGAGTCACGTGAAAATTGAAATCTAATAAATAATTGTTAGGTGGGAAAATGACGAAGGGCATTCCAAGGTCAACAGAGGTCACCATTCTAATATCTGCGCAACACTCCATTCCGATAAGCTCGGTCTTCGGAGGTGCGTTGTGCGGCTCGCTCGGTAAACTAATGCTGGGAGTCTTTGTGGAGTGCACGAAGCAATTATTTAGGAACCGACGATTAACAGTGCGACTATGATCAGCTTATCATCGTTAAGCGTTCGTAAACCAAACATTTCGGAGGTCCTGATGATTCTCTGGGGGCATATTATGGTTCATGCCTAGTGGTTGGCACATTTGGAAAAGCGCGGCCTTCCACCTGGGTGCCCTTGGTTCGATTCCCGGTCGGGTCATACCAAAGACTTTTAAAACATTTTATCGTGTTGCCCTTGTCCCCGACCTCAGCAAGGATAAAGGAGCAGGACAAACGAGGGGTAGGCAATTTGAAAGTGTACGTGTTCGTGTGACCACCCCCACATTGCCTTATTCCGTGTAACAGCCTGAGGGATTCGCAGCTGACAATAGGTGCAGTATCCAGGACCCTGCTGGGCCTTGAATAGGTTCGATCCTCTGCTCGGCAAGATTACCATAAAAATATAGTAATCTATAAACGCGCTCCTCCTAAAGTATTAGCAAATTTATCGCAACTTTCTTAACGTTTGTTCCAACCTCGATTGAATGTCATACAGTTAAATTCAAATGGACGTGAGTTACTGGTTACCGCTTTGACGTTATTCATTAACCCGCGAATTCGCCTATAAATACAAATGGGTGAAATACGTAATGTAGCACAGATATTTCAACTAGTACAACTCATTACAGTACAACATTCGTGAAAAAACCTGAATTGTTGTTGGAATTCCGAATTCCATTATTAGAATAGGCTGCCTCCTGCATCCTATAATGTAGCTTCTTGGAGCTATCGACAGATGAAATAAAGAATCCCTTTGAGTCTACAGATAGGAAGTAAATGTAAACAATCCCCTACACAGAGAGCTAAACGCTAGATGGGATGTTAATATTTAAAAAAAAAAAAAAAAAAAAAAACTTACGAACACCCACTTACTTCTCACGAGAATATAAGGAAGATAATGTCTTCCATCTAAATACCTCTTTTCGTCTTGCTGTTATATAAAGGGCGCAAATGCAGTATTCACTGTGTAGAATCCACGGCGGCTCAGCGTCCCGCCCGTGATGTCGTGAATTCCTCAAATGTATGAATAAGGAAACAACTTGATGATGAGGCAACATGCTCAAACCTCAAATTTGAGCAATTCTCTATAAAAAGAAATCTGTTGCATATCCATTGGACTCAGAAGGGTTGGAAGGGCTGGCAAACTGCAGCCTCCCATGCCCATGATGCTCTTAGAGTTTAATGTTATTGTTATTTTCTCTATCAAGAAAATCCCCACAGGTCAACCGGTTGGAACAAATGACAAATTAACAATATAACCAATCACTGAGGCAATAATTCGCAGTCTGAAAAACCCGTTTGTTAGACAAAAATGCGATAATTGGAGTAATTTTGTTGACAAACGGCTAATTCAGTAATTCCGAAATGCTGCTCCGTTAAATGCATGGATATAATAAAATCACAATTTGGATTTGAACATCTAGGTCTATGATATATAATCTCTCAGGAGAAGATGAAATCCTACAATCGCCGCTGTTCAGGTTCCGGTATCAAGATGGTAGACAGAAACCAGCATCTCGTAAAAAAAGTGGGTGAACAATCGTTTTCTTTTACTGGTCCACGTCTTTGGAATGATATTCCTGATTACAATAGAAAAGCTAATCACTTAACGTTTCCGTGAGCGGCGAGTCTCTTAAGACCTATCTTCTGTAAATATTTTGAGAAGTATTGTTTTGAAACCGCTTTTGACCTTTTTTCATTAGGCGATATGGAAGCACTGGTTATTATCGTAGGCAATATATAATATAGGCAGCAGGTGAACTTTGAAAATTACAAAGTTGGCCTTACCTATTGGGTTTATGAGGGTTTTCCTCTTACACCATGCAGAATAATGTTGGGGGTAAAGACTGAGGTCAAATTCACGAGACAGTCATAATCGTTCTGTTCCCTAGTTAGGCTTTTATCTTGTTAGTATTTTGTGTGCAGCTAACGGACATGCTCTAAAGAGGGGAGTCCGAGCTCTTTTCGATACGATTGGGCGTAATCATCTGAAAAAATTTCTAATAATTGCCACTACCGGAATCCGTTGAGCTCTTACGAGTTGTACTGACTTGATTGTATGTTCGGTAATTATAAGTAAATTTAGGCTATTTCTCTACATTTAAGTTCCGATCCCTTCGTATTGCAAAATTCAAGCCCATCTGTGTAGTAGATTATGTAGATTATGCTCCCTCTTGCCCTGAGCCTGAGGGGAATCGTAAAACCTTCAGATGAGCCGAAAACATGGACATTAAGTTATCGGGATCAGTTCTCGACATGATACGTGCGGTAATTGCATCGCGACACGCAGAGACCAAAGCGAAGATTTTAAAATGCAACCAGATTTTATCCGTTTGACATGAAACCGTAGTTACGAAGCAGCTATGATTACATGTACTTAGAGGTCCTCTTCTGGGCGCTGGCCAATCTGCCACTAACTCATCCTCCATCTGGGGGGGGGGGGCAGGGGGACACGTACCCACTTTTCGAAGTGACGGGGACATATATCAAATTCCCCCCACTTGGACATATGGGGGATAAAATCGCATGCTTCCAGTTTCATATGTCTATTATGTGGGCGCAAACGTTGCAGGCAATAGCAGCAGGCAAAACGAGGGGCCAAGACTTTACTAAGTGCCCAAACTTTTCATCGAAAGTCTTCGCGCTCTTCGCGCGCCTCGCACATGGTGTATCAGAGCTTTCGCCTGTGTGAAATGCGATGAAACTGATAACGTATTAGAATTTTGACGGAAAGTTCCTGACCCACGGCTGTTTAGTTCGTTCTCGGATTCTGAAATTAGTTCTTCATCAATCTTCGACTAGAAATAGGGCATAGGCCTATATCGCAAATACACTAATTACAGGGCCCTGATTTCCCAGTGCACGGCATTCCAGTTGGAAAATGCAGGGACTCCCAATTAGCCGGCCCTTCGACGTTACGTTCTAGGGGCTAAATGGGGGGAGATCCTGGGCCTAGGAGCTAAGTTTTCTACTTGAAATGAGCACCATAACTTCCAAGCGGAAATTCATATCTCACATGGCACTTCCAATTCACGTACATAATCCGTTTTTTTTAGATTTTTCCGCTATGGTCGCCTGTGTTGTTATGGTGAGTAAAATTGTTTTTCCCACAACCGAATAGTGCAAGTATATGAAGCAGGATTTTTCCAACCCGTTTCCTGTGAAATATATGTATTCTTTCAAGCGGCTCAAAATTCATAGCATCGATTATTATTTAAAGATACAGAATTGAAGCATTAGAGTTAACCCGAGGTACAATGCCGCCGAAGCAGTTGAGTGTGCCATTCAACTACCGAGCCAATATCAGTTTGTCGACATTCATCGTTTATTGCTTGACATAGGTAAACTGCTCAAAAGTTAGGCCAATCAAAGTCCAAATTTTGAAAGAATGAGTCCCTATTAAATTCCACCTCAATAACGTAGCGTCCATGGCCTCAGCCCCTGCGACCCATTCATCAGGCGCGATTCCACTTAGCCCAGGCTTACCCCCCCCCCCGCCCACACCAACAAAATCGCTAGTACGATTCGCGCCAGCCGATTGATGGCGCTCTGCTTATATGGTTTCGTCATACCCCAAAAAAAGAATAATAAAGTGTGAGACTATGTGCTTGACTCCAATAATTTTTTTCGGTAAACTTTGAAACACAACCTTGGAATCCTATTGAAAAATATATATTTCCCTTGAGATTGGGTCGAACTTCCTGCCCAATATAGTCAGATAGTCAAACAAGGTCAAAAGAACAAATGAGGACAAACCCATTATCACAAGCTGATCGTCCCGAGGAGGCAGTACCATAATCAAGTTGAGATCAATAACTCCGAGTAACGCAAGTGACCATAATTCGGCGAAGAATTTGAGAAATAGAGCAGGTGAAGCAAGGGAATCTTAACCCAGGATATTTACACTTTGAGTGCCCACATTTGAATGGAATGTCCCCAAAATGTTGTAAGAAGGTGGGTTTTCCTTCTAGTACAACAATAACCCTGCAATTAATTTTTGTCAACTAAATTTGGGTAATTACAATCGGATAATATGACAGGTCCCCTCATTCAAATGTCCAGCTGAACCCCTTCAAAACTATGGCTACGCCACTGCAACAGCTTTTCCCAAGAAAATAGTCGGACAAATAGTGGTGCAATTTTCTGGCATCTAGGAGGCCTATTCACACAACTTTCTATGTACGCTATACGCAACATCCGATGCTGGTTCTCCGTTTAGGATGACGCCCCTATAATTATTCCAACCCACCCTCACCGCGGGACCCACAGAAAAATCATGGGCACGCCACGTGGAATTTCAACATCCAAGTACGAAATTCTGTTAATCCTGCAATCATGAGAACCTATTTCCCTCTCGAAATTTACATCAGCCGAGTGATCCGTGCCAAGGATGGTGGCCCTCCGTTTTGATACCTAGCCAAAACCAACCGACCCAATTTCCAACGGGTGTGTACATTAATTCACATATGGTCACTCTGGCCAGTCAGATATTAATAGCTGAAATGAAATGTTTAACGCAAATTGTAAGCTGAGCATGGGTTATTGGTATAATCACCCCTGCGACAATATTCTTTTCAACTAAAACCTTTAAAACGAGGTTCTAGATGGTGTTGGTACTCTCTGCGTATATCCTGCAGAAGTGACAATTTTTTCCCAACCTCTTTTGTCTAGTAAAATTGCACATCCAATGTTTGCAATTAGGCCCCGGGAAGTCCAATTTCGGGCGTCATAGGAAGGACACGAGCCCAAATTTCCTCCTCCTAAACGCTACGCGCCCACCCATGTTGGCGCTCCGCTCAGATAGTAATCGTCAGGTCACCCGGCCCCCCACCCCCCCTCTTCCCCACTTTTCCAAACGGATCAAACGAACCCCCCTGCTCATTGCCCAAATCCCCTTTAACATAACTGAGGCTGATTATAAATCATATTATCTGGTAGGCTGTTCCTTCCCAGCAAGTGTGACCCTAGTCGTGAAAAGTTCCATTTGCTTCTAACTTCAGGATTCAGGAAGAGTTTCTTACTATAACCCGAGTTCTACAACCGTGCATGTAGAGAAGTGCTGTAATGTCTGGTCAGAAAATGAGTTTACATAATTCTTGTAGTGCACGACTACAGACTATAAGCGATGCCATATCTTTCGCGAACAAAAAACATAGCAAAAGAGGTCCTCGGCTTCACTGGGTACGTACGTGTTTCGCGGTCTCTAGCAACTCCTTCGTGGTCCCAGAACAGATTATTGTTGTGGGGCTTATGTAACAGAAAAGATAAATCCCGTGTATTTTCTATTAGGCTGTCGCGATTTTACCCGTGTTCGCCCGCCGAGATTTGTCATCTTTTACGGAATTCCCCTGTTTCGACGCGTGTTCACTACAATTTCAAAGCATAACGATTTCTAGGCCCACAGCAGTGCAGTCAGTGGTGCTTGCTTGTTGTACGACGGTTTGGGCACTAGCAATCGTTTTGTATAGCGTACAGTGATTGATTAAAGGACAACTGCAGGCTTGATCAACCAGAGGTTATATCGGGGGAGAATGGAAAACCTGTGTGTCTAACAGGTACAAACCCCATTTCAAAATACATGCTCCTTGTTGGCCTTCAAAGTTTGGGCCATTGATCAGAGAATTGGGGAGAATCCGATTGCGCAATAACGCATGATGTCACGACATGGACAACACGGGAAATTATGTTATGTATTTTTATTGTTTTCATTTTGTTGAATAATTCAACAACTAGCAGAAGTCTGTTGTCTTTTCTCTCACCAAAGTAAACCATCAACCCCACCAACCCACTACAGCCACCCCCGCTCCCTAGACTAAATGCTTTTCCGAATTGAATGTTGAATTAATGATTTTGGAATTTCAATAGAAATAAAGAATGTTTGCAAGGTGGTGCAAGTATGACACTATTTATTATTGCATGATGGGAGCCTTTCGATCTCGCGCGATACACATGATTCACAATTGACACAAAATTCAAGGGACTATAACTCCGTACACGGAAATCGTATGATCGTGTTCCGGTTCGGATGACGCATTCAGTTTTTATCCATTAAGCCCCCTTATAATCATACTGCGTTGTCGTGTGGGATGTGAAACCGTCTATCAGAGAGCAAAACTGAAGAGTCATCGCGACCATTGCTGTATGACCGCAACAATGATTGACAATACTTGGTTGGTAAATGGTGTGAGGGTAAAACTGGCGAAATAATAGAGCCGTGCAGTCACACCAGTGCCACCTTCGTGGCAACACATCTCAAGTATTGTTCCCATCCACGATTTCATACAAAAGAAAAGATCGCGATCCAGGGCATGCCAGACAAGCAAAGGATCCCGGGCTGAAATATTTGCATGCACTGATTATTTCTACGGGTTCAGGAAGCCAATCGGGGATCATCAGAACCCTGCCATATTGTCCGTGGATGAGCACCGGTGATACCTTCGCCTTCTCTTCTCGACGGTGCTCAGATGACCTCGAGCAGGCGTTATAAAGATCCCCAACCGTGCTCCCGGGACCTCTGACATTTCACGCCCCCATCCAAAAGGGTGACCTGTGAACTTGAAGGAACCTGGAGGAGCAGAAGGTTTATGGCCATCGTCTGAACGTGATGCTCCACAGCCAACAGGACGAGACGTATTGCAAATAGCCCGGACAAAAAACTCGGAAACAACAGACCCACACTGCCCACTGGGGTACAGCGAACGAATGAAGTGAAGAAAGGGGACTGAGACCGAGCCCACCCCCCCCACAACTGCAAGTAAAGACACTACTAGGGAAAACAAGGCGCAAGTGAAAAACTCTTGATAGCTGCGGACGGCAAAATTCCGTGGCGAATACACGGCATGTTCTTCAGCAAATCCACATTTATTGTTTGTTCACATTTAATTAACCTCTACTGACATTCTGCCATAACCTTGGAAGGCTTGGCAACAGTCTACCACATTGGCTAATATTTGCTATCAGTGCCAGCACAAAGTACCAAACTAAATCATTCCTAGGCCGGTCTATTGAGCTACCATATACCAACAGGAAGACCCAACAGTGAAACCAAACTCTCTGGATGGCGTCACCGCCAACAATCTAGAGCGAGCATGTTGATATGAAATTATTTCCTCCTGGACAATAGGTTGTATCGTAACGAGCGCAGACATGGAAGACCTTATGACAGATGGAGTAAACATTGCTCATGCAGAGGGATGGAGTAATGAACACGAAACCTATCTCAACGTCACAGAGAGCTAGCTAAATGGAAGTTGGAAATTGCGGTTTGGTAATTATTAATTGGACTTTAATCAAGTCTAAGCATACATGCAAACCACAAATGATAACGCAGGCGCTAGTGGCTGCTTCATCCAACCATAAGTTTCGACCGATACATGTACGTTCAGAAGTTACAAATGCAGACTTTTGTGGGTAATTAATTGGTTTTATTAAAATTTCATCTAGACTATGCGACCAAAAAATGTAAGGTGCCACTCTCGGCCTAGCCAGTGACATGCTTCACCATCCACCAAGTTTCAACCTGATGGCATGTCGGTCCGAAGTAGTATGAAACGTGACGAACAGAAAGTACGAACGAACAGAACGGACGAATGAACGAACGAACCGACGAACGGAAGGTGAGACATGATGACTTGTAGAGGCTGCTTACCCGCAGCTAAAAAACGTTTGGTGAACTGCGGAATTCGAACTCGAATGCTTTTGCTTGCAAATTGTCACTGATTGCCTCTCTGCTAACTCTTCTTCCAATATGACAAATTTCTTTTGCCAATTCACTTACTCATCCCTAATTCCTGATGTCGGATCAACTCATTTTAGTAGTTCCCCTATATCTCCTATCACTGCATGGCCTAGCCAAAACGAAAGTTACGAAGCGGCCTCAAGTTCTCGTTCTCTCTCTTTGTCCGGCTCAAACCCTCCCCTATACGTATATAACTCACAATGCAACTGGTTTTGGGTGTTCGTTTCTTCACTTGTGGAGTGCATGGATTAAAATATCCCTCCCCATCTGATGTATGTCAAGTGACAGCATAAAACAAACCCGGACGTACAACAATGTGCTTTGATTAAACAGATCGAGGAAAACTAGCCTCTCATCGGCATCACTGGATGTAATGTAGGAGTTTCCAGGAAAAGGTTCTGTTTAGTTAGCTAGGGATGCATGCTATGATAAGTTCTGGAACTGGCATCGATGCCAATTTGGCATCGATGACGATAAGTGCTCGCTTGTGGGTCTTCCCCGTTGTTCGAGGGTTCTAATAACGTCACTTCCGTGTAGCTTACGGAGAGATTGTTAGAAGAGGGGGGGGGGGGGTTGAAGGTCGGAAAACCCAAGGGGAGTGCGCCATCAAAACTGCCTCACCTCCTATTGGGGCAAATACGTACAATTTATGGGCCCCTAGACACATGATGCTGTAATATTTTGGCTGAATAAAAGTTGCAAAACTTCTACTGAACTGCAAAAACTTTTTAGTTAATAATTTCATTGATCCACTTGAGTCATGGATGGGGGGTTCTGATCCCTGTGCTCACGACGACACTGGTCACTTCACACCTGTACGCCGTAGTGTCCTATCCGTTTCAGGGTGCATTGAACCCCAAAACTGGCTAATGTATCATGCCGCGCCTATACGGTGGCAAACAATCACCCCCATCATTATTCCCCCCCCCCCCATGACTTACACACTAAACAATTATTTCGTCTATATTCATCTGCATATAAAACATCATAACATAATCGAATATATGACACTGATAAAACAATACAATGTTTATTCAAAGCTCAGTGACCTAAACATATATACAACCCTGTAGAGACCAGTGGGACATTCCTCAGGCGCATGCAACCCACCATTTGTGCTAACAAACTGCCCTATCATGGCACCTCACTTTTACTCATACCTTGAACTGGTGAAATGTTTTAAATGGAGCGCTTTAATTTATCGGATGCACGTTTCGGACACTCTGGTACTTGGGGAAACCCCATTCTGACTGTGGCCACAGGGAAAAGCTGGAAAAATTGTGAAAAACCTGACAGATCATCCCAAATTTACATCAATCTTTAATTTTGATGTACTCTTCCAGATTAGGGCAAAATAGGATGCCAGCATACAATAATAAATCCCAATAATCGGGGCCCAAGGGAAATTGAGGATCTATTTTTTTTGGAAGGTGAACACTCGGCAGATGTACATCAATTGTACGGTGGCGTGCTACCATACTCCATTTCCTCCCTCTGTCCATATATAAGCTTTGTGAATACATACATAGCTGGGGAGCCTGGCAATGCTTCCTTGTTTATATAATTGAATCGATTGGATATCGCCTACGCCCACGTTTATAATCCTCCCTATTCCCCGTATACTTGTTTGTTTTAATATCGACGACCAACTTGGTCCTAGTGTCTGTTGATTCTGCTTCTGAATGGAGGTTGTTCAGGTTCCGATCCGGATGAGGCCGTGTTGTTTCTCTTCTGCCTATCGGTCTGTATGCCGAGGGAAGACCATAATCAAAATGGCCGCCAGGTAGCCCGAGTTATTATCAGGAGTTAGATTTGGGTGCGAACTTTAACTACCGATCATCGAGCCAGTTAATTATATCCCCACTGGGGGATATTATGGTTTTGGCTTCGCCTCTCCGCTGGCCGCCGCGTCCGCGCCGCCGCGTGTCTTGTTAGCGCAATAACTCTCCACACTTTGTCCGTTTGAGCCGAAACTTGGCACACATGTCTCGTCTTGTTGAAATCTCGGATTATTTCGAAAGTGGGCGTCGCCACATTAACGGGGTCCGCTAATTTGTCATCATTTCACCCATTGGAAGGATTTTCCCGTTAGCGCATAACCTCTCAACACTTTGTCCATTTGTGCCGAAACTTGGCACACTGTCCGCCAAAGATGAAGATCTTCAGGTGGTTCGAAAGTGGATGTCTCTGCCCTGCCGGGTCAAGCTAATTTGCATAATTTGTGCAATTTCAAAAGTTTGGTCGGATTTCCACGAAAAGTTTGTCGGATTCCAATGAAATAAATTTAGTAGGTGTGGAGATGTTTGGATCCAGAAAAAATGAGGACATTTCGTGGGTCATCAGAGGTCCGAAGTCACGCTAATCGCATAAATTTTGCCGCATTTTTTCGAAAGTTGTTTGATTTCCACGAAACTTGGTAGGTGGGGACTATAATTGGTCCTGAAAGAAGTGAAGGTCCCTTTCATTTCAGATCCCAGAAGGTCAAATTACGTTATTCTCGATGAGTTTGTCGGATTTCCAACGAAACTTGGAAGGTGTGGGGACGATGTTTTGTCCCGAAAAGTGGAGGGCCATTTCGGGGGCATCAAGGTCAAATCACGCTAATTCAAATTTGCGCATTTTTTTTTTCGAAAGTTGGTCTATTTCCACGAAACTTGGAAGGTGGGGACTATAATGGGTCCTGAAAGAAGTGAAGGTCATTTCAAGATCACCAGAGGTCAAATTACGTTATTTCGATTACAGTTTGTCGGATTTCCAACGAAACTTGGAAGGTGTGGACGATGTTTGGTCCCGAAAAAAGTGTAGGGCATTTCGGGGTCATCAGAGGTCAAAAGTCACGCTTAATTTTGCCATTTGCGCATTTTTCGAAAGTTGGGTCCTGATTTCCAGGGGCAAACTGGGAAGGTGGGGACTATAATTAGTCCGAAAAAGTGAAGGTTATTTCAAGGTTTCACCAGAGGTCAATTAACGCGATTTTAAAAGTTTGTCAGATTTCAGCGAAACTTGGTAGGTGACTGTAAAGCGCCTTGAGACTACATTCGCGGTAAAAATTGCACTATATAAAAGCTAGTCATTATCATTTATATTCAATAATGCCATCCACGTGGCAAACTATATCAACCATCTTCCACCACTGATCGCGAGGTGAGGAATATACAGTTGGCGGTTTCCCCGCCAGCATGTGTCTATTTCTTCCTTGTGGCTTGTGCGCCCTAGCTTTCTCAACTGCGATGAGTACCACACCTGGTGGTTCGCACTGGGGATGTTGACTAACTGGGTCTCAGGCTACTGGCCCCGTCGTATGTAAAAGCCGGTAGGCTAGGACTGTTAGACTGTGGTAATCCCCGTGATCGGCTAGGCCCCGCAGCTATATATAGGTGCGCACTCCTTCCCATATAAAAAAGTATGACACAAGAAGCATAATAACGGAAAGCATGGGAAACCTTAGACTCCGAAGAATTGTTCAAAGGCAGTTTCACCACTACAACAATGAAATGGAATACCTACCACCCCCCTCCCCCAGCCCTGCAACTCTTCAACCATAACCGCTTACTAAAGACAATAACACGTTACTACTTATATACGAGCAAGTGTTATCCCACCTTTATTTATTATTGAACAATAAGAAAGCAATTCAGGAATGAGTAAATTGATAAATGATGAAAGAGGCTGTTGCATTTTTACGGTATGGGTCAAGATATATTCCAAAGGGTGGCGCCAGTGTAACCCTCACTGATCTTATGTTGGATGAATCAAGGGTCCTCTTGACGAATTCCATCCAGTAGATTGCCCGTGTACTATAAAATCATGAAATGGTTATTCAGATTGAAAAATGTTTTGTGTATACAGATGGGAGTAATTGTGAAAAAAAAAACTCTAAATAAGATAAATATTCCATTGCAGTTGGTGTATGTCGAACGCGTTATAGAATACGTAAACTTCTAATTAGGAGAATTAAATGAGCGAGATAATGGGAGTTGGTAACGAGGCGTACTGCTTTCTTTCGCAGGGTTATGTCTACTCAAATAACGTGGTTGCATCCCCCCAGGGTAGGTTACAATACTAGAGTTTGGGGATAGGCCAAGGTATAATGTAATGATAACAGGTACGTGACGAGGAACATGAAAACGAATTTTATGGAATATAAGTTACTACTACAATAATGTATCAGTGTGTTTCCAGTTCAAGCATAGATCCAGGGGTCACGCCAAGGAATTTTTTAAAATAAGTCAGTTTCTCTAATAGGATTTATTATTCAAAATGAGATTTTAAAGTGTGTCCCGGTGAGTGAACAAATCCGACAAATAACGGAATTGGTCCTTTTCAATCATTCAACGGCAGCTTTTCCTGTTATTAGCGGCAAACCAGTCAGAAATCAATACTGGTTTCCCTATTCACAAAATACATTACTATGGTGAGATTTTTCCTCTCTGTAAGAATCTAGTGTCATCCGCCAAAGACAAAATTATGAAAATAGTGGACCCCTGTTTTGGTATATAGTCTTTACGTAAATAGGAAAAGGAAGGGTCCCAGCATAGATCATTGGGGAACCCCACATGTGATATTACGAAAGGTTGAGACGTGATTATTGAATGCGACCCACTGCTTACGATCGTACGGTAGCTCTTAAATGAATCTGAGCAAGCCCTCCTTTACACCACAATGGTTCAATTTATCCAAAAAGATATGTATTTGACAGTGTCAAAAGCTTTCGACCGATCGACTTCTTTCGTTGTTACCATTATATATTAATGAAGCTCAATCACACATGCAAACACGTTAAAATATGTCTCTTGGGTAATTGTCGTTGGCCGTCACTGAGTTGAAGACATTACCCTGAGGAATGGCCCGCCCTTTATGTGCCGTTTGGTGCGAATTTATGTCCTTCACGTGTTTGAGGAAATCTGATAATCGGCGGCCCATTTTGCAAAAAAACCTGTTTTGATGCTAGGGTGCACCTCTTTTTCTCTACAAACCTCACCTGAAAAAACTCATAATCGATCAATCGTTTAACGGTGTCCGTCGCCAAACACGTAAAAAAAGGCGGTCGCATTGCAATTTAGCGAACACGTGATTGCAAGTTACCTGAGAGTATTCCCATATCCCCGCCCCCAGCAAGGAGATGGACAACCAACTTATAGTTCGACTACGGAATCGCAATCGTTGAGAAGACGGGTATGAAGCGGGACCGTAACAATTGCTCTGGAAGGGCGTTAAAAAATAAAGGGCACATCAGCCGGAATGCCCCATTACCAATTCACTGGAACGAACTTTCCTATAACGAGTTCCTGAATTTTTGCTCAAAAAAGATTCAGTAAGGAAAAGATGTCGTGAAGGAACGGGGTCAGGGTAGAAAAAGTTGGAAGTGTCGCGTACGGTTCCCCATAACCGATAGTGTGGTTTTTGGAGAAGTGTGAATGAGATGGTTGGGGTAATCTGTATTTGGTGTGGTAGTAGGTCTTTAGGAACGTAGAGCTACATATCTGTTTGATATCATAGTGTTTTCCAGTGTTGTAATAGTAACAGTTTTTATAATAACCCGTCCATTTCTCTTCAGTGTAGCTGGGATTTTCGTACTATGATCTAAACCAGCGCGCAATGGCCCTGCGGCATCTACACGCAGCAGTAAACATGTACCACCATTTCAGGAAAGTAATCGAATGTGTTTTATGCCAAGTCTTCATAATCTATTGTAATTATGTTAGCCTGGTATACTTGGCTGTGCAGCTTGACAATGACCACATGATTGGCAACCATACTGACCTCCGATATCAGGATCAATATCGACCATAGACAATCGAGGAGCAATGGCAGGAATGCAGCAATATTGACTACGGGAAAACAAAAAAATACCTTACTAGTTTTTCAGGGTCGCCTGATTGCCGGTGCTGAGATTATCACAAGTGTGACCTAAATGTGATCACACACTGCAATCTCTCAACACAAAGGCCTAACTATCAATTATTTTCCATTTGCTGAATTGGCTCATAGTATTCGCTCTCACATCACACCAAACTGACAAAGAACATTTATCGAGTGCTTGGACGCCGGGGTAACAACGGGTTGCCAAAATAGGGTTGATTGTTTACTTGTTCTCGACTCTGAACAAACGCCCCTCTTCAATCTCCTAAAAGACTTGCCGTTATTGGAAGAGGCTCTATCGTCTGATGGCTCCTCTGATGAAAAGTTGGTGGAGGGTATATAATATAGTCGGGCCTAGGGGTATTTAATATTTCACAACAATAACATTTTCCCCCGCGTTCGTTATGTAACCTTCTATATCTCTTTCTTCCTCTTCTTCCATTTTGCATCAATTTCGGCTCCGAGTCCCCGTATAGCAGCAAGGGCTGGCACTCCCGGCCCTCTCCGTGTAGTCAATAGATTGATTACTAGTACGTATATCGTCACTAACGATAGTCAATACCCATATTATTCACGAGAATACCGCGGGTGGTCTTAAGTCGTGAGGTCGTCGTCGGATGTTGCGAGACTATTTTAAAACAAATTTGATTAGCTTCGTGTATGAAATGGTAATAGTGGTTCTTCAAGTTAATGTGTTCAAAAGCTATGGTCGTCCCGGTACCACTTTGTACTAATTTCACACCGGCACACTATGTGGCGATTTGTACTATCAGATATCGTATTGGACTGACGATTTTCCACAGTGACAACACCAAAGAAAAAACAACTAAAAAAAAAAAAAAATAACAAAAATGGCGAACAGAAAAAAAACAGTGCGCCAGATCCTATTTTTCAGGACTTTGTTAGAACCAGCAAATAAACAGGAATCTGTCAAATTCTTCCCAGGAAACTATTAGTTCACTACAACTAGAGAACCCTTCGAATAAACAGTGAATATATTACTACCCCCAGACTGCAAAATTCGGAGATGCCAGCCCATCAACACCGCTCTTGCGCGCCGTACGGTTACCAGTGTACGGAGGATTATTCCAATTCCTACGCATGTTTCCAAAATATTAGTAATATCTCGAACGTGAGCGTATGACGCATGACACGTGGATCCGTTTATCACAATTTTGGCGGAATTTCTTTTTTAATTTCTTAATTTATTAGCAACAAGTGAATGCTAGAGACTATTATACAACTTGTTCTCTTTATGTTAGATCCCGATTTGAACATTATATTGTTGAACAAAGGGAGTAAAAATGTTTCTCAAAGATCTCAGTCCTTCCATGAAAATACTGTGGCGGATTGTCCGAGCAGTACAGATTTGTCACAAATGCCAGCTCCCGGGGGACAATGACGCATGCGCAAGAGCTACCTCCGAATTGGCTTATAGTGGAACCTCGACCCCATAATAGGCAAGGATCTGGAATCTGGAGTCGAGATATGATTCATGTGGATGGACGTCTAAAGGACACCTGCAGTGATTCAATGACCGATGCTCATTTAATAGCTGGATAAAAACTGATGCCGTCGGTCCAAACCGGAAGATCATAGGACTTACCGTCCGGAGTCATTTGAAGTTTGTATATTATGTGAACTATGTGTATTGCGCAAGATCGAAAGCATCCATCATGCAATAATATTTGATGTCATACTTGCACAACCCTGCAAACATCTTTTGTTTTCTTGTTGAAATTCGAACATTAAATTCACTTCGAAAAGCTTTCAGTCCCTAATGAGAGATGCTTCTAGTGGGTTGAGGTATTCATGGTACTTTGGGTGAGAGAAAGACAACATGGCTTTCTGCTAAGTGTTGACTTATTAAACAAGATGAAACAATCAAATACATAACATAATTTCCTTGTTGTCCATGTCTGCGTCCATGGCGTTATTGCGCAATTGGATTCTTCCCAATTTCTGCTTAATGGCCCAAATTTTGAAAGGCAATAACTCCACATAGGAACATCGTATTGGAAATAGGGTTCGGACCTACTACATATACCGTTTTCCAGGTCTCCATAATATAACCTTTGTTGTATCGAAGCTGCCCGTTGCCCTTTAAATTGAAAGGAGGCAAGTGGCCTCTTACCCCGCACGCCATGCCACTGAACGCCTGCCCTACCAGAGGCCGAGGTGATTTCAGTGAGAATCGAACCAGCCTCCATTTTTGTGAGAACTTAAAAATTTAGTGTACAATTTCCCACCATGTATGAAATTTTATCGCAGCTCTGGGCACGACAGCTGCTCATATGTGCGCCCAACGGGGCTGGCTCCCACGCTATAAATCACCCTCGCCAGAGCGGTGAGGTGGCAGGAAAGGTAGCGTGTCCACCTGCAATGCCTGAGATCCCTGGTCACAAACTCCGGTGTCGTCACAGCCACAGCTTCCACCCGCTCCTATCCCTTGCGGGAAAGTGGCTGCACGAGTGAAGCTACACTCTCGTCTGTCGGACGGAGACGAAAATGGTGACCCGGATCAGGAATTCTCACGCCCTGCCTCGTTACTCTACTCAGGAGCAACTCTCTCTTCGAAAAGAGTACGGGCGAGATCGCCGGTGTCCTTCCACATCAAAAACTGGTAGCCTCTACATTTCCGACTAAAGATTTCCTTAGTCAGCTTAAGCACCTTCGGGTGGATAGCATAACACGAGGGCGTATATGTATATATAAGAGACATTCGCTGTATCAGTGAATTTACTAGTTTATGTGCTCAATTTTCGATTGCGCTGTAATTCGAATACCTGTAAACTGTGCTGTAATTTCCCAAGGTGACATTGCGGGTTTTGTCTGCATATCATAATGGCAGTCAGCATCCTAAATGTCAGGATGTAGAAAGTGAACGGTTGCCATGGTAACATTATTTGTAACGCGCGAGCTATATGGTAGAATACGAGGTCGATCTGTTATTTCGTCCTATTGTAAGGGCTATTGTTTCGTTGATATCCGCCAGATTGAAGCAGACGCAAATGATGCAAAAGGACTTTTTCAGCTCCTGTCTTTTTAGTATACATGCCGCAAACAAGTCATAAACAGGCAGTAGACTAGACCTACGGATCAAATGAAACCTCGTAATACGTGCATGGGATCTAACTGTGCGGTTTCCGGCCGTGCGCAATTAACGGTTCTGCATGTGATTCTCCGTCTCCGCGTTTTCCTCAAATTATGATTTCCAGGCAAATTATTGACGAAAGCCGGCTGTTGAAATGGTTCGAGATGAATTATTGAGAAATGAATCTACAAGAAACGCTGTGCATGTTGTTGATCTTGGTGTTTCTTTTCTCCAAAAATCTGGGAACAACCCGATCACGTGAGGTAGCCTAGGCTTATATGCTATAAAAGAGATTGAAAATAAAATAGGGGTTTCAGGCTTTAGAGCTCTGCGTAGTGGTTTTTAGCTCATCCAGCCCAAGGGCACAACTACACCGGAAGCTTGTGGGCTCAGAGCGAATCAGGGGGGCAGCAGGGCCGGGGGCCCCCTTCCTCCCTCGTCGGGGATAATTTGAGAGGGGTCGGGGAGCGGAGGAAAAAAAGCAAGTTTATGGTTGACTTTGTTGATATTGTCGTTCTGTTCAGCGCATTGTGCTTCGGGATTATGCGCTTTAAGTACCAGTGTAATAATAATAATAATAATAATAATAATAATAATAATAATACTAATAATAATAATACTAATAATAATAATAATATAATAATAACGATGTACTCTGCTCTTCTATATAGCAGTGATAAGAGTCTGTAACGATAAATCCCCCGAAGGGCGGAAAACAAAATTTAATGCTAGTCCCGTTGCGAAGTATAGTCGGCGTAAACAAATAGAAGTGTTCTACAAGCTACGGTTCTATTTGCGAATTAGCGGAGGGCCAACAGCTGGCCGGCGCCGTTGTAGGGAGGCGGTATTTGGGTCAAGCACTATCAACAGTTAGCGCGAAACGACAAGAACATTTTTTTAAAATTAGGTCTCTCATATTTACATATCATCACTGTAATTTAACATATCACTGTAAAATACATATCCCCAGGCTCGCTAACGAAAGAGAATATTCATTGTCTAGTTCGACATTCACCCTTTTCTGCAATCTAGGACTGCCTGTTGGGATGGCCGAGGGGCTTAGAAGAATTTTTGAGGGCTGAGGCTTCCAGCCCCCCGAAGAATCGCGCCCGGAAAGGGATTGGGCACGCGCCCCCGCCCCGCCCTAACAACGATCGCCGACCATTGGTACAGTGCATGCAGAAGCTTCGCATTGCCCTTTATATAGGCTATATAATGCATGCATATATACTGTTGTATTTTTGCTATTTCAGTGCTTTAGACCCAGTTTCGGTTTTATACATGGCTTATATGGGCAAGGAGATTTGTTAGTTGAAATGAGTATCAACTGCACGCAAGGTTAGGCTTTCTGGTGGGTGTTTTATGCTGTGCTTTCGTATATAACTGATAATTATTATGCTCTCCGCTAGGGGATATTCTTGGCATGAGGGGCCAGACTTTTAGCCTTGGTAGAGTAGGTGGCCCGAGGCCCTGCTTTGCAAGAAAATATATGGACTTGATTAATTAGTGCTGTATAGTTTAGCATAATTAACAACTTTTTTCCGTTCGATGAAGACGTGTCGCCTGCGTGTGCTTTAATAATACTTTGCACAGAAGGCTTATTTCTTGTTATAATGCGATGCTTATGCTATAGTGATACACGTGGCAGAGAGGTATTGTCTCATGATATCCGATCATTAATTAACCGGCATGCTGCGAGGATTTAGGACGGTGTTAAAATGTCCGCAGAAAAAAACAGTTTTTTCACCATGACACGTGATAGGCGTCATATCTCACACATATGAACAAAATAAGAAAATTATATAATTAAGACGCAATACCAGTGTTGAAAGTTGAGGCTCCAAAGCACGTTTTGGCATGATGGTCCACAAAGTTGCAAGAGTAAGATTTATGTGAGCAAGAGCTATTATGTATGAGGAAACGCGCTGGGGTTACACGACCCCGACCCAAAGGCTATGCGCCCTCGTGCCTTATAATGATTATCATTGTTAATTTATATATCTTCACAGCTTCTCATATCTTCGAACTTCTACCGGCCGAAGTTTTTTTTCTTCTGTTCAGGAATCATCAGCCACCACGTCGTCGGGATTCCGAAAGAAGAAAAACGTGTTGCGTTAGCTGAATAAAGCCTTATTTTTTTCCTTCCCTTCCCTCTTCTTTACTGTTTCAACTTGAAAGACATGGTAATTGTGTTAATCGCATAGACATCCCTCCCCCTCCAGCCAGAACGTGGGAATAAAACAACAGCAAAACACGCACCCGCATACATGGGCCCTACAGAGCTGCAACATTTCTTGGTCAATCTTACTGATTTCTTATCGCATCGAACACCATACCGGATGCTTTCGTTTACCACAATGCAATCAATTTGCCTCAAATTTTCCCCATAATAAGACTCTTCCGTTGATTTCTATTTATGGTATCCACTACACATCCCCACAAAGCGGGTCCTTCCGGGCACACCTCACCGCGGTGGTGTATTCGTCGGAACCAAAGTCGCGCAATTATGAAAGAAAAGTGCCAGCCTAAATGACCGGCACGCGACGAGCATAACCCAGGAACGTGGCTGACAATGCTCATGCGTAGGAGACATTATCTGTTTTTTTAATCGCCCGCAAACACGATCAGCTGGAGTCCCGGTAATTTCATTTTCCTCACAGACCAAAGCCGAGCTAAGAGCGAGCTATTCCCGTGTAATTAACGTATACCTCAATACCGACGCTGCGTTAGCGCAGGCGGGAGGCTGGCATTTGTCTGCTTCGGATTTTGACTTCGTAAGACCGAGGCTGCCGCGACATGTAGCGAATAAATATAGTCAATATTCATCATCACAATCACCCTTACTTTCTGGCAAAGGTGAAACCTTTGGATTTCGTTTGGCAAAGAGGCACTAACGGTCGTGGTAATATGGATGAGGAGATTTGCATGCGCGAGAATCCCACTTCTGCATCCTTCTTTATCGGGATATGGGTGTCATGAGGAATATCGGACTGAAGAATAGATTGCCGAGAGATTGTCCAATCTGTAGAAGGTGAGTGCAGACATGCGAGGAAGCATCGACCTTTGTAGCTTACATATTATGGTTTACTTCCAAATACATTGACAGCATTCATTAGCTCACCGGTAACAATTGGCCGGGCCTTAATCGGAAACATCGACTAACATATGCTACGCCAGCGGCTAGGGATGATAAAACATAACTTATTGGTTATAGCAGGAATTGTCTACAGCAGCAATTATGGGCGGCTCTTTGTTACGGTAAGATCCCTGGCATGATATTTAAGTAATAAATTGCAGCAGTGACAAGACAGACAATGAAGACATGTGAACGGACTCCGAAAGTATATGACGCATATACAAATTTATAGTGGCCAGATGAAAGGGGGGGTGGGGGGGTGAGGAATGGCATGTGGTGAAGTAGGGTATCGGTGGCCGTGACCATACTATATACAAACTGTTTACCGATTACATTGAAAGGCGTTCCTTCGATTCACGTATGTGACATAGGCCTGATAATGATAATAAAATATATAATAATAATAAAAATAATAAGCATAATAATAATAAATCAAATAATAATCTCATCATCATCCCTTTTTTTGTCTTCTCTCTTTTCTTTCTTTTTCATATCATTATCATCATCATCCATCTCATCATCATCGTGTTGAACGGACTCCGAAAGTATATATAAGCATATACACATATAGGGACAGATGAAGGGGGGGAAGGCATGCTGGTTTAGTGGGATATCAGACTGAAATTACTATACTCTGTACACAAACTGTTTACCGATTACATTTGAAAATGCGTTCCTTCGATTCTTCACATGTGATGATGAGATGATGATATAATAATAATAATAATACAATAAAATCATCATTGTTGCCCTGTAGGCTAAAACTGTAGGACCAGTGCCTGGGTATACCACCAGTTAGAACCAGGACCATGGACGGTGCCAGTACGCATAGTTCTGGGCCTATGTGTACTGGTTTAAAGGGACTTCCCACAGGCTACTGTGCGTACGTCTGCCTCATATGCTGTGAAATTGAAAGTATCGAGTTTCGTAAGCCACTTGTAAAGAAGTGCACCCTGCCACACATGCAGACACCAAATATACGACTATGTATGTTGGGAGGATACTTTATATACCAGATGGTATAGAGCGCAGAAATACAGAAATAGTAAGGGTACATGAAGAATATACGTCGCCAAGAGGCATGTGGGCAGATGGGCGTACATGTTTTTTTTAGGGATAGGCCTAATGTTTACGTTGCTTCGGGGCCCCTGTCCCATTTCCCCGACTTCTGGTCATCATTAACGAACTACTATTTTTAGGAGCGCATGCAGTCTTTTAGACCCTTTCCATTGTCTCGTCCGTACGCCCACCATCACCATGAATGTATGGCTATTATTTATTCACATTATTCACTCGGTAGTGGAGGTGAAGAAGGGGGGGGGGGGGTGAGGTGGGGAGGAGAGCTGTCACTGATGATACCTGGCGCTATCCCAGCATCCCGCAATAAGCCTTTTCGTGCACGGTCACAGTAACTGAGATTTGGAATTTTATTGTGTTTAAAAGGTCAGTGGGGTTACACTAGCAGTTAGACGTTGAACGGACAGGTGCAGCCAAGGGTGCTGTGGAGAGAATTCGTCGTACCACGAATGTTTTGTCGTTGAGCAGAGCATTAAACCGTGAAAAGGACGGTTTGCTATGCTATCGGCCGATAGGCTATATCGTGTGGTAAACAACGGAACGGTTGTTGAAAAGCAACGACAGCGTTCACATGACGCCACCACGATTTTGCCAATACACTATTATTTCGGATGATTTACCGTACCACCGATGTTGTTTTGTCGTAACGCGCGGCATCGTGATGATTCGCAAGTGGTTGCGAGGCGATAGACGAACACTTCTTTTAATGTTGAATCGTCGTCAGAAACAATCTGGCGCTAGCTATAAGTCGCATACCCCTATATTTACACCTCACCTACCCCCTACAGATAACGATTGCTCAAATGCATTGTCAAAACAGAATACCGTCCGTGTCAAATATGATGGGGGAACCCACTCCCCCACCCGGACGTCGCTTGTGGTTACGATTGGGTTCAGTTTAGTCCTCATGAGAGAAAAATGATGTACTCTAAAGTGGTCCCTAAGGTTGATTAAAAATTCCATTCAGCCTTTAGTTCACGGCTCCTCCCCAGCCACGAAGCCACTGTAGTTAATCTATTGTATTGTATGTATAAAAACTACGATTGAAAAAAATATGTTGAAACGATAGTACCAGCGTCAGGAATTCGTGAATTCGGAATAGGTCCTGTGGCGAAACGAGTATATTGTTACGGCTGGCCGGTTTTTTTGAAAATTCAGAAAAAACGATCACATTTTTCTCCCTTAAAATAGAAACGATTGAGTGCTGTAATTTTGACTGAAGTGTCTCTTGTAAATGAGGGTATGAACGATGGCGTTCATCTTCATATCATTGATGCTCATTTCTCGATTATTTCAAAGGCGTAGTGTGAATGGTGGAGCTTAAAAAAATTACCGACTCCTGAATTGAATGGAATCGGCAAAGCGCATGCTGTTCCACGAGTCCCGCAGAAATAAAAATTGTGACGCAAATGCCATTACATTTAATACGAAACCGCCCCCAATAAGACAATCGCAGATGGGTCTCTGAAAGATGTGGGGGCCGGTTACAAACGACTTTCAGCTTCGCCTTTCTCTTCCTTAGGTACCTCCCAAGCGGACAAACGTGTGTACTTCATGGATTAGGTTATGGATAACATTCGCACACCCCGAGACATTCCACATAGCACATATGAAAATACTTCGATCGTGAGTCGCATGTGAGGGGATGGTTTCCGGATTATATCGTAGATTTACCTTGATTCCGTTATATGGATGTTTGTACTTTGCAGTACACGGCTTCGGAGAAATAAGTAAGATGAGCTATTTTCAAATGCGTTCGATACGGGGTATAGCTGTTTTGCTTATTTTGTGTGACACGTTTGTAGGCCTAAAGGCCGCCGATAGACCCTGGTAGGAGTCTACTTGTATGGGCATTGTAGCTATCAAGTCTCCAGCGTAACAGATGCGAGCAGCTTACTATGATACAGGCCTGCTGTTTGTGAATATGACAAATATGTCGCCACACACCACGTGATATCGGTGAATCGGTGTACTAACTAAAGCACGAAGGAAACCATGCACAGAAACCATACGCATAGATGTAACCATATTGGAATAATATTGAGTCTAAATCGGTCTCTGGCGATGCTGTCCTTCTACGCGGCTATAGTTAAAGCCGCGTTTCCATGCAAGCGGGCGGGCGGGCGGGCGTCTAAAAATCGGCTCATCGTTATTTTTCATGGACCGTTTCCATGCACACGGAACGGGCGGGCGGGCGGCGGGCGTTTTCTCGAATCGTTCATGTATCGATTTTTTCCGCCCGCCCGCCGTGCGCGTGGTATTTCGCAATCAATTCCCGGGAATTTCCCTGCAATCTTCCGCTTTAAACCGGTAATGGGAGTAGAGAAAATTTTAGGTCAATAATGTTCCAACCAACATTCATACTGTTTTCAAAACACTAGGGATGAGATTTTATACAGATGTGTCTATATTCAAATTCAACGGCTAGACAACTTTTTGACACATATTTACATGTTTAAAACCCAAAAAAAAAAAAAAACCCATGATATGTCACTTCTTTGCTAATTAAATCTCCAACTGTCATTGTGAGTTTTAATGGTGGGCCGTAATCGTTGACATTCAGACATGTTTTCAGAAAATGCACACCGTGTTTGGTATTAACACTATATCTTCCGGTGTTTGACAACAACGTCAACGACACCAACGACAATGACAACAACAGCCAACACAACGACACGAGACCACAACGACGCAACGACAACGACAACAACGGCAACACAAAACACCACACAACAACCGGCACCGACACAGGACAACGACAACAACAACAACAACCACACTAAAAAAAATAAATGACAATATAACCATAATACAATATAATAATAATACATATAATAATGTAGGCTACATCGGTTCTTATATAGCGCATTCACTAAAAGTGAAAGAGGTGCGTGACTCGACAAAAACGCAAGCTTAAAAGCTGCGTTTCCATGCACCGGGCGGCGGGCGGTGGCGGACGGGCGGGCGGGGGGCCGTGTTTGGAGACTCGTTTCCATGCACACGGGCGGGCGGGCGGGCGTTTTCTCGAGTCCACCCCTCTTCTCACTTTTACGTGTGTGTATATGCGCTATCTACGACCGCAGGGTAGCCTACTATTATTAATATTGTTATGGTTATTATTCTTATTGTTATTATTGTTATATTGTTATTATTCATTGTTAAGCATTTGCTTATTATTATTGTTGTTTTTGTTGTCGTTGTCGTGTGTCGTTGTCCTTGTCGTTGTCGTTGTTGTTTGTTTTTGTTGTTTTGCCCGTTGTTGTCCGTTGTTGTCGTCGTTTTCGTCGTTGTCGTTGTTGTTGTTGTCTGTTGTTGTTCATTGTCGTTGTTGTCGTTGACGTTGTTGTCAAACACCGGGAACCCCGCATACTAGTGTTTAAACCTAAACACCGTGTTCATTTTTCTGAAAACCACTGTTCTGATGTCACGATTACGGCCACCATTAAACTTCATTGACAGGTTTTGGAGATTTAATTAGCAATACTTGACATATCATGGATTTAAACATGTTATATGTGTTCAAAAGGTGTCCTAGCCGTTAATATAGACACAATCTGTAATAAAATCTCATCCTAGTGTTGAAACCGTTATGAATGTTTTGGACCATTTTTGACCTAACATGTCCTCTACTCTCCATTATCCGGCTTCAAGCGCGGAAGATTCAGGGGAATCCCCGGAATTGATTGCGCAATACCACCCGGCCCGCGGGCGGGCGGAAAACATGCTACATGACGATTCGAAACGCCCGCCCGCCCGCCCCGCCCTTCCGCGTGCATGGAAACGGCTCCATTGAAAATACATGAGATTTAACGCCCTCCCGCCGCCAGCCCGCCCGCCCGCGTGCATGGAAACGCGGTTTACACTGCCATTGAATGCCGCATCCTGATACGTCCGTGGTGTATGGTTTCTATATGAGCGTGCCGCGGCAAACGATACGAATAAGGGGGAACTATATCGGAACAATGACGGCCGGACGCGATCAGGGTGGGCTACTAGCGGTTACGCTTGTATTTTCAAAAGTGCAGTGTTGTGAGCTTGCTTTACAAACGAGAAATGTTTTTTTTTGTTTCACAATACACGTGTTGCGGCATCCGGGTTTCGCGTGTTCACTGTAACTCGGTTAAGACTATAGACCCTTTCGTTGCTTCCTGTAGCCTTCCTCAATACTTTTTCGAGCCAGCCTTTATACTGTAGTCACCCCGCCGGTATATATAAGAGAGGCCTACATGGAGCCCTATTAAGTTCACGTTTGAACTTCCCTTACCAGCGTTCGCCCGTTTGCGTCTGCTGAAGTGGGTTTTTTGCTATCGTCACATTCTGCGTGATATTTTGATATTCACCTGGGGGTTTCCAACGACTTCCTTCCCGAGATACTCGCCGTCCGGGCTCTGATATAACAACGATACATCATATAACGCAATATGCTGGTGGTACACATGTATGTCAGGTATGTGCATGGTATGGATCCACTGGCGTAGCCAGCATTTTGATTGGGGGTGGCCATGTGGGAGGGTCTAAGGGGAGGGGCCCCCTCTTTGGAAAATTTGGAATTTCCTATGACCTCAGATGAAATCTGGTACAACATTTGCCATCATTTGAAGTCATTTTTTTCCTATACAAAACTCTTGTTCTTGAATAAGATGGTCAAATTTTTCTATTTCCATGTGGCTTCAGAATCATAGCGGACCGACTCTTCCATTTTTGGAGGGGGGCAAAAAAAAATCCCCATCTTGAAAGCCGCATGATGGGAAAGTACTACCGCGCGCGAAACGCGCGAAAAATTGCTTGTTGTGATCGAAAATAATTTCGTCTGAATTTCGCCGATTTCGCCTTTGTCTAATTTTGATCATTTTCTGCCTGTAAATTCGGTCTCAATTTTTTTATCCTTTTCGGCTCCCTCATTTGGCTAATGAATCAACCTGTCTTGGTATGATTTGATGGTTGTTCTACGCTCCCTCCTCTTATGGCCATGCCTTCAGCTGGCCAGAGATTGTACCCAGGAAGCTATAGCCCAGGACAACACTGGCAAATGAGCTACACATCCAACTAATTTGCCGAATCTCAAATAGTTATTTCGGTTGTGTATTACATTCAGACAACAAAACCACGGGTACTACTGCGCAAGAAGCACGCTTGGATATCATCGATGATATCCCCCTATAGGCGTAGGGGTCAATATTTCTGGAGGGTTTTTTCATCATTTTGAAACTTTTTTGCCCTACCCGGCTTGCTAGTTGCTCTCCCCCCCCCCCTCCCCGTGCACCCCCCAGCCTATGTGGTTGGATATTGACCAACAATTGAACTAATTCAAGGCAATCTGACTGGAAATGAGGATAGCGGGAACAACATAAGTGCCAAATTGGTTGTTGGAGGGGTATCTACGCACTCCCTCGTATGCCAATGTAGATTCTATGATCAAAGAACTTCCGCACTCCAAATGGTAAAAAATCGTGTATATATCGGTTACTACTTACTCCTCTGCGCGCGAAGTCGAGCAAATTTTTTGTACACTTTTTGGTTTTTGACCAAAAAATTGGGCTTTCAGAGGAGAATTCGGCAATCTGACTAGCAAATGAGGAAAAAGAGAGCCGCTAAGTGCCCAATGTTGTTGTCATCAAGTGAAAAATTGGTGAAAAAATAATTTGGGAAGTCGATTGGGTGAGGTCAATGCCCCCCCCTTGGCCCCCCCTCTGGCTACGCCAATGTATGGCTGGATAGTCCAACACTTTGGAAATATCTCCGATGTTGGCCGCGGTCAACGGTAACATGTCTACTCGTAAGAGTATAACTAAAATGTCCCAAGAAAAAAAAACAGAAATAGAAGTTCAGCCCGCCGTACCTACTAGTATCTGAGCTCCGTTTTCAATCACCACACAGTATTGCGACACCGCATTATGCATATCCGTGGCCTATACCTGGCGTTGGTATTGTGTAGGCTATCCAAAACAAGGGTCCCTTAAGGAAAATTAATATTCGGAGCATTTATTTTACAAGCCATCGGTCGGTTGGTCGGTCACCTCTCCGAATTCCATCTAGTCTCCTCCGTTCTGCCATTTAGTGTTTCCGCAAGGTGCCGTCTTCTCCGAGTTCCCTCAGATACGTTTTCCCAGCAACACGCAAACGTTTTCGACACTGTTTCTTCTTATATGTTTTTTTTTAAAAACGTTTATTTTTATTCACATGAAAGTTTCCATACCATTTAGAAAATGTGTTTCGGTGACAATATTTAGAAAACATTTTGAATTTCACTTCAAATTTAGGAGTTACAACAGCAATACCTAGGAACAAAACTATAATATAATATACTTTGACACACTAACCTACCTTTAAAAATCCGTTTTTTGGCCGCAAATCTTTTGCCGCCAAAACCCTTTTAGAACACTTTCAGAAATTGTTTTCTAAACATTTCTTCGAAACGTTTCGTGAAACGTTGTGGGGGAAAAATCATTCTCCTAACCTTTGTGTTAAATAACTCAACAAAAATTATTCGAAACAATTAGCGAAACTTGTTAAACTGTTTTTGAAGCGTTTTTGTGTTTGTATGGTTGTACTTTCCTTCCCCAAAAATGTACTCTGTCATTGAACACTCACTCTAAAACACTATTTTACCATGATCACTAGACCTCGTCCTATATAAGTTAGTCAAGTATATATACACCCCATACTCTCACAATTAAACACCGATCTGAACTCTGCATGTTTAGGGATATGAAACTATACCGTGTTCCTCATCATGTAGACGTGTTCTAGATGCATGGCAGAATCAATTTTTACCATTACTTAGAGTGGGCACTCCGACTTCGTCACACTAGTTTTAGACTGTTTATTGCATTTCAACCACAGTAATGAACTCCCGAAATACATGATGCGTGCGGATAACATACAATGCGATAACACGATCACGGAAAGAAAGAGAGGTCAGGTCAGGAAAAACTGTGAGGTTAACAGACGGTGGGTACAATACACCGATGGCTCGACTGCTCAGGGTTACGTCCGGCTCACATTAGAGCCGTAATTAGGGCCTACTATATTAATTGGATTGCTCGAGACCTTGTGATTATGCACTCTTTAGATCTCACTTCCTCTTCCATGTCCTCCCCCCGAAAATAGAACCATTGACCATTCTGCAGGCTCCTTCCTTTTGAGCCATGCTTCCCTTACCAGGCGGCACCTAGAGAAAAAATTTGTCTTGGAGAGAGAGAGGGGGGGGGGGGGGTTGAGGTTGCAACTCAATGATGTGCGCCCTCATATTGGCCCTCACAGCGGGACACCAGCTGCTTGCACTAGTGTAGCTAAATAACAGCTGCCACAACCTCTACTGACTCAAATTTATTGGTCACTAGTCACTTGGTCAATGGGGGGATTCTGACCCCCCCCCCCCGCCCGGTAGGTACACCTCTGCATTGGATTCGTCAGGAACCGAATTTAAACTAATTCTGTCAGTAAGTGCCTTTACGAGATGGAACTAATACAACGCAGTAGGCCTATCCACACTAGCGATTGAGAGCGGGGCGGCGGCACAGGCGGCACGGTGCCACATTTGGGGGACCCCCACGTCATTTAGAGCAAAACTGTATAAATGTTGAGCCACACAAATGTTTCGAATTCATATTACTGCTTTGTGGGCCGTAGAGTGACCAGCCTTGCTATTCTATTCCGTTTACTTTGAAACCCGAGTTTCCCGATGATAGATCCTACTCGACCCAGGATTCAAGACCGACAACACAACTATCAAATTCATTTGTGTTAGCAGTTTCCAACCCTAACCTAAACTGCTATTGTTTCTGAGTCACACCGTCACTGGAAACAATCAAACTCCAGCACAACAACTGTCTACGGTAGTCAGGTAGTCTACAGCATCGGGCCAACAACTTCGTTTTATGAAATGATAACAACGTGAATCGGCGCTAATGGCAGATTAGTAAACCCCGGTATTCTCGCTATTGAAAGGGACATTTTAGGATCGTGAATTGCGAGAAATGCTCTCTGAATCGCAAGATGAAGTGCCGGGGGAAAAAGGCATTTCAAACCAAGGGCTGCCCGATTGTCGAACGTAATCTGTAATTTGTCTATGATCCACGGTGGTTTCCAACTGTGAAACTAATTCATTCACGCATATGAGCGTATGCGCAGAATTCCTTTGTCGACTTGGCTGGGGCTGAGAGGGCTAGATCGAGGTACCAACCAGACTGATAAATCTACAGATAATTGAGAAAAAAATGGGTTGTTGAGTTATCCGAATTTTCATTGATTGCCGAACTTATTACACTAAGCCCGAATTTCTGTTCAATGTTTTGCCGAATTACACCAAAATGTGCAGATCTTCGAGCGCGTATTGATCTCTTTCTGTATTATGCCTTGTTTTCGTATGGCGCTGAAATTCGGTCAGGTCCGAAGATTCCCCAAGCCCCCAAAACCAAGGTACAAAATATACGCATCCGTGGATGCGCAACTCTGAAATGAATATGTTCGGGTGCCTGACGTAATGACACGGCCACATTGCTACAGGCAGGTATTCGACGAAATTACAGCATGTTGCCATCGGCAGCCTTTAGCTTACTACCCTCATGCTGGAATGTGATGTTTGTAAGATTTGTGGTGGTTCATCTGATTTATCTCATTCATTCATTAACGGCTAGAGGTACATCATTGGTTCAAGAGTAGGCTAGCTAGTCGCCAGTCTTTGGGTCGCATCCATATGGGTGTGTGCAATGTCGATGCATGAGTAGAAATAGAACCTGAAAAATGTTCATTAAATTCCTGCTTTCATCGTTTTTTATTCTACTCGCTTTTGTTGGCACTGAGGAGTCAGAACTAAACTATTTATTTGTTATTAACAGACTGAAGCGGTTTCTTCCATTTACGCCTGTAAACAGGAAAAAATATGCCCTCCGGGGAAAAAAGTGGGTTCTGTGTCCAATTAATACTGTTAATGCCACAAGAGAGGGAGCTCAATAAGGAATGCAACACGTAAAACACACACAGGATACAATTTTTCATTTATGTCTTTCTTTTACACCGGCATTAATAAGTGTCTGTTCAAACCAATGTCTGTTTTGGAGGGAGTAGTAGGCTTTGAGTGTTCCGGGGCGGTACGACGGCACCAGCGAGTGTTCCGTAAGCGATTATGGCCCCCCCCCCCACAAAAAAAAACCGCGTGCCCCGGGCCCCCCACATGCTGAATCCGGCCCTGCCCTATACCACTGGGCCGTAATCAGATCCGATGGATTAAGTAAACTTTATTTCACCACCCCAATGTATTCATGATATACGTACAAGTGTAAACGGTGCATATTAACGAAGCCGTGCTCTGCTGGTCATTAGCACATGTGTATATATGTAAAGTAGGCCTAGACAGTGCTTGCGTAACAAACACATTGAAGCTTCCTGATATAACGTGACTAGGAATTTGGGTGGAAGGCCGATATTTAGGATTCAAGAAACCATTTTCGTTTCGACAAGTGACCAATAGTTGCTTGGTTGATTCGATGGTGATGAAATGCGTGGTTAGCGCGGACCCACCCCCTCCCCAGTCCCCACACTTCAACATAGAAGCTGGGCCAGTAGCATATTCAGATTTGGCTGAGTGCCATATGTTCATCGCATGCGCACGGAGACAACGGCGAATCCGACGGCGAGCAGATTAACGAACTTTTTCATCCAGTGTTGGGCTAAACGTATAGTGCCTGATCATGAGCAGCCCTGAATAATAAGGACTACGGCGCCCTACACAACCTTTGCCCTGTGCACATGCTCTTGCTCAAGGACGTTCGCTTTGTTTTATGGGTACTACAGGAAAAACACCTGCGGTATATCATTGATACGCGCCAAACATAAGAGTACGCAGTTCAAAAATTTGCATGTATACGGCGGATTGCCGATCATTATGAGTGTCTGTTTACAGTTTTATCTTGCCACATATGGGGCTTCGGAAATATGTGCTAATAAAAAGAAGGCGATCAAACAAAACCCAATAGCTGTAACAATAGCCTAGTTGACGTAATTTTGAACTATGATATTATATTGATTTTTTTCTTAAATGGCATAGGCCTACAGAATATTGGACTAAACAGGTGCCCTGAAGTGAAGTGGAAAAGGCTCCGGGATGTCCCGGCCGGGGCATGTTTACGTGACACACTGAAGAGGAGAGCCGGAACTGAACCGATGGGGGAAGGGGGGGGGGTTGTCTGGTTTTCAGAAATGTAATTAATGTGGAAACAATCTCTGAGGTTCAGTGATCCGCGGTCCTACATCCTTACCACCCCCACCCCTTCACTCACTGCTTCGGGGCCCAAACCATTAGCGCCATTGGGTCTGCCATGCTGACGATTTTCGTGCGGGCATACAAGTACCACATTGTTCAGGTTCTCGTCACCCGACCCTTAACAAGACATCAAACCACATACCAATAGGCAATGTCAGCAGATGGTTATTTTGTTTCACCACGCATAATCGTACTTGTAATGTAGTGGCTTTCCAGTGGATAAACAGGACAAAACGACCAGTTGAGTCGCCTCTTCTGACAGGCGAAGAACATCGTGCCATATTCTATCAGTCTAGCCACCAGGAGAACACCAGCCCTGAAACTGAAGGCAACAGAGTTCCTGCCAAACAAACAATACAACCACAAACAAACAACACAAACAACAACAACAAAACAACAATAATAATAATAATAATAATAATAATAATAATAATAAAATAATAATAATAATATAATAATAATAATAATAATAATAATAATGATGATGATGATAATAATACACAGTCCGTATATAGCGCCAAGAGTATAACACGCTCCCAAGTCTCTATGCGCTGAAGGGAAGAAACCACAAAGAGGAGGTGCCATACCAATTTCTTTAGTGCTTATACCATTCAATATTAATTTCTATGAATTCTCCATGTCTAGGCCTATAGCGTACCCCAACCTTGCTTACCTATAGTCGCTGGTGCCACATATAACAATTGAAAATTTGAATCGATTGCTGATGGTTCGCCAAACTTTGGTCAGGTTCACAAAAGAGGGTTGCGGTCTGTTAGCCAGCGGCCCATATGAGGAACCTCAACAATGCCAAACCAGAGGTTTAGCTGGCGCTCTTCTTTCGCTCTCACCTTTCAATGTTGAATTTTTCGGCTGTTGGAATGCTCTGCACGTGATCACGTCGGAGTGGCGTTCGCTCAATCCCGAATATAGTATTAGTGCTACAGATAAGATCAAGGCATCTGGGAGATTATGGGGGTACTCGGCGAGCATATTCAAGGCCTGGTAAGTGCGAAGACCTGGATACTGCACTTGCCGTCAGCTGCTGAGCTTTCGCCAGGCCTAGACTGATTAAAGGCTGTTATGAGCGGATGAGTCACCATTGGACCGCGTCTACATACAGTCCATAACATCCAGGTTCGCAAAGTTGGTTTGTCTAGAAGCAACACATTAAATTTCGGACGGGCAGTTTGTTCATCCCGTGTGTGATGATCTTGCGTATGCGGCACTGACTTATTACCGCCTGAAAAGTTAAATTCAAATCTAACCGATGAAGTATTCCAATAAGGTCAACATCAGGTTAATAAACCAGCTAAGCCTATAGATCACGCAAAATTGAGTGTTTTTATTTCTTTGCCATAAGCGTAAGCATTTGTCGTTAATCTGGGAGAGAGAAATGGTAATTGAACGTACAATCATCGTTAACGTTTGAAATGATTTGGCAGGGAACCTAAACCTTCGTGGTATTCCACCAATATAGTAACGCGTAGTGGCTAGTGTGATCTCTATAGGAAGTGAAGAGCATTTGTTCACGTTATCATCACTTGCCTCATCTTGAATGTTCATCCAGAACAGCCTTTAACGTGGGGTGAGGTGGGCGGGGATGGGTGTATAGAAAACGCACAGTCGGCAACGTGCCTAACGTTTCCCCTCGTTTGCCTCTGTTCCAGTCTCTTATCCCTATATAGGCGAGGGGCCCAACGAGAAGGCAACATGTACCTGCATTTGTTACGTTTCTCTACAATGCCTTTGAATGGAACACAAACTCCGATTTTATGTGTGGTTGAAGATGGATTGTCGTCTGCTGGCGGTCCAGCGAACAAGCGACGGCGAATTTTGCATGACGTCACACAAAATATCGTAATGTGCAGCACAACTCGGTATATCGGAATCACATACTACAATATTATTATATCATTTTATTTGGACGGAAAAAATGCGTGAAATATACCATTTTGGTTTCAATTTATCTACATTGTTGGTGCAGTAGATTGTTTACAAGATTTATTTTAATTGAGACGACAATCCACTTGAGAAAACTGACTGGCGCTGCACCGACTGTGCTAACCAGTACTACTGTGTGTGATGATCTGCATCAACATCGGTGTAGCCATGAACATTCCCATGGCCTATAACCATGAGCGTACCCACCCTCTCAAAAGGGGGGATGATGGCCAATTTCAAAATTTTTCTGTGTGAAAATTTTAAAGTCAAAGGGAGAATTGTCAAAAAGTGGGGGGAGGCCATGTCCCCCCCCCCCGTCCCCCACCTGTTGACGACCATGCCTATATAACTAACTACAAAGCAGTGGCGTGCCGAGTATTCAGATAACGTTACAATCACAGTTTTCGAGCAACTTTTTGAAAATTATTCGTTGAGCTCCTACCCCTCCTCCTCGAGAGGAGAGCCCCGCGCCCCCATGGCGAAATGGGACCGCGCATGCGTACAATAATATGGCGACCCTTAAAGCAAAACAAACAATGAACGTACGCACAATTACGCATACGGACAAACATTGAAACGACATGACTCTGTCTCGTTGACTGTACAGGGGGGAAAGCTCTCGACGAGTTGAAACGAATACGGGAAGCCGAGCATGCGAACCCTCAGTCCGTTTGTGAGGATTTACATTAAGTCACAAGTCATACGTTTGCGTCGGAGCCTGCCAAAGTACATCGATGGTTAAACAAATCCTTCCTGTGGCATTAGTGTGTTCCTTCAAACACAATCTATTTCCTTATATAGGTTTACTGCATGGAGGCTCTGGAATACAGCGTTTAGCTATCAACTGTAGGAGGCACGTGAGCAGTACATTATCCAACATTATAAGTTACCCGATCAATTATGAGGGAGTAAACCGAGCCAATAATGGAAGACCACGTGACCATATCACGCACGCCTCACTTTCTTGAAACAGGCGGAGCGGCTTATAAAATACACTAATAATCCCGAGGCTTCGGAATAAACTTCAAACATTGAGGTAGGTAATTCCGGCCTACCACACTTTCAAGTACACCCAACTTGATTTATGTCCTTTCTAAATAAGAGAATAATAATCAAGTGAGTGTACCTGAAATGCCCGTGCAGCAAGAGACCTCGGTATTTCAAGTTACCCCAATGCGTCGGGTTTTACAGTTAGGTAGCGACAAGATTCTTCCTCTGAACTCAGGTAAAAATAACCATGGATTGATATAGGCCTACAGTGATTCTCCAGTCTTCCTTACCTGACCGGCACACTCACAAAAAGGGCAAATGAGTCTCTTCTTCTTTTTTTAAAGAGCGCCATAAAATGGCAAAACAAAAACCGAGGAGTGTTGTGACAATTCCCAAACAACAGGACACTGGTGAGCTAACCGTAATCCAACCGGAGTTGCTTTTTCCTTCATTCGTTATTGATATTGAAAGGGGGTTCGACCTATAGATACAAGTTTTCCATTCTCCACGATTTGACCTCTATCTGTCTATGTATCCAAGGCCTGCAGTTGTCCTTTAACTTGCCAGCTTTGTATTTCAATAGCGTCATCTCGTCGGTCCGATCCGGCAGGCATCGCCCCATACTGACAGACCTGGGCGACAGAGTGTATCGCCCCTAACCAGGTATCCGACCACTATACGTTCAGCCGAAGGTTACTGTAGATTAATTCACTGTCTTAGAGGTGCACCTTACGAGGGAAGGTTAAGGCGTCTCGGTCTACTCGATAGAGTGAGACGGAATTCGTGGTGATTGATTCTGGTTTTTTTTAAAATTATCCATGGATTCGAGGGCCTTTCTTTCACTACGTTCTTTTGAGTTCCAAAGTTACCAGAAAAATGCTGTAGATTGGACATTCGGAATTATTTCTTCTCGCCCAAGTTTTTAATTGGTGGAATAGCCTTCCCGAAGATGTGGTGGTCTGTATTAGGGTGATCGAGAAACAGTCAACTCTTGATTTATTTTTCAAGCAAGGGTGGGCAAATTCTTTAGGATCTGGTTATCTTGTCTTTTGAGATGTTGTGGCTCCAGGGTCATGTGGATTTTGTTTCTTCTGACCCGTTTTCCACGAAGCTAAAGAGGAGATATGTCTGTGAAACTATCACGCGGAATGATCAAATGTTGTTAATGGGTGTGGACCGAAAAAAGGACGCGGATATGGATGAGGACTGTAAGGTTTTTTACTGGAGTGTATACCATCAGCCACCGGGAGAAGAACAGGTAAGAGAGCCAACAGAATTCGACCGAGCTTGCGTACGGTTGCGGTGGCGTCGATACTGTCCTCATATTACTCTCTTTCTCTATCGCCAGGTGTCCAACGAGGTTGCATTAGAGGGAATGAAGGCAACCACGTGACAAACGAAATGCACTGAAGTCTCTCGTTTATTGAAGGCAGATCCGGCCGGTTACCACGAGTTGAGAGCAAGTTGATCACGCGATGAAGAGGGACCAATCAGGAACTGGGTTACGGGCGGTGTTCCAGTCTTCGGCGGTCTGACTACACATAGCGTTGGCGGGGGTTTATGGCGCAGAAGGGAGGTCGAATAAGCTCTCGATAATATTTCGCTTTAGTCTTAATAATAGGTAGGATTCAGTTATCGGCAACATCCGATTTGTTTTACGCGGTCCTTCAAACGTGTAAATCCCTGACGGAAGCCTTGTTTACATACTGTGCAATAACGCAATTGCGGACTGCGTCCGGGTCTACGGATTTCCCAGTAGTTACTGACGACGATATGGTCGGGCGAGTGGACATATGGAAAATTCGTATGCGATATGCTTGCGTTTCTGAATATTTATTTGTACTACGGAGCCTATACACGACGGCGTTCCTGAGCGCTGTGTGAACGTTAGATCATGGTTAAGGTGCATCGCTTTCATCGACAGAAGATGACAGGCCTAGCCGGTTTACGGCAGTTACTATCCATATGGGCCGTTGGCGATCGCGACCGCGTTCCCACCAATATTCAACCCGAGTGCGTACGGCTTTGCTCCCGGGAATAATACCAATGCACGTCGCGCGGAGGCCGCAACCGACGGGGCTTTCAGAGACAGGTACTATGCAAAAGTTTTCTTCACGCATAACACAATGACTGTACTATTCTAATGAGAACTTTCCTGTTCATGAGGTCGCATCGAAAGATGCGCCCCGTCCAGTCATTCCCCGCTATATCGAATTCATGGGACCTTCTACGGGCCGGGTCGACCGGCCAGGCGGCGACGAAAATGGTGCCTTTCGGCTTCCGCCAGAGCACGACGCCGCCGCCCATCGTGGCGCAACCACCACAACAGAACGCGGCCAACTCGGCCTATCGAATACAACTTCCATCAGCAGGGGAGACGAATTACGAAAACTTTTTTGGTGGTCGCTTTCGTGAATGGTCTCGTAGGGGCGCCGTACGTGATCCACTGCTTCATGCTCGCCTTCGGATTCATGCATTGACGAGCTCGCTCGTCACGAACTTCACGTGGTTATCGTACCTCCAGACGTGTGTGACTCCGTTAATATGTATCTTCGCCGTCCCGGAGGTACGAACATTTTGCTGCTCGTGTTGGGCGGAGGGCTTCGGGGAACGATGGCGGGAGAAGAAATGGAGACCGTCCTGCCACCTGTGACGCAAATTATTATTATTGGCATTTCATTTGGGTATATATAGGTCTAACCTGTATATCTCATGATACAATACGCATCGATATATTGGCATCTAATTCACGCAATCGTCGAATGTTCTTTTGATACTTTTAGCATTTTCGAGATATACCCTTCCGTCACACAGACACGATTCAGTTTGTATTAGTGTATTGAATATTGCTACAGAAATTTTTATTTATAATGTAAGTTTCTTGGGGGTTCGATTAGGTAAATGTCCAAAAACACAGTGCTGTACATTTTGAGTTTTGCGACAGTACTTCGGCTCTCGGCCGCCCATAGTCCGGCACACTCACCCTATGACCCCAATCCGTGGGCACGCTCCCCCCCCCCCCCCCTCCCAAACCCGTGCTATTATCAACTACTACTCTTACGTACTAGTGGAGACTGGAATGGATATGGATACGGGGTACCACAAATTATTCTTTAGATCCCACTCGATCCATCTTTCCAATGAGAAAGATTCAACTCCATTTGACGCCAGGATATCGTACGTTTATCGCTGCTGCTGTGTCGTTTCCTTTTCTTCGGGCAATTGGTATATCAATTATGTTACAAAAAACATTTTTTTGCTACATTTGATTTGGTATAACAGTATAAAATAATCAATAAAACATCGAAAACATGTACATCCAATAAACCTCATAGAAATGTTCCAGCAACACCACATTTAACGTTTTTTGGAGGCTTTTTTCTAAATTGTTATGGAAATGTTCCGGGTTTTTCCGGGAAATGAATCCCTGCTATATTAGGCCTGTGTTTTCAATCAAATTTACTTTGCTTATTTATAACAAGATAATATTCATGATTAGCTATTTTAACACAAGGACCACGAATTACGCATGAGCCAACTGTTATAAACATGTTGGATGCTAAGTGCTTTCACGATTGGTGCGTAATTAGCAAATGTCATTGATTTGAATAATGACGTCATACGTTTATAATGTGATACAAAGCAAAACACATTAGGGTCCAGTTACGCTGACTTGCGATCTTTTCACAATAAATAAACGATAAGCATGAGAATTTTTTTTTTTCTGTTGAGTGGTTTAGTGCAATAAGGGGGATAATTCTTTCTGTCTATTTATTTTTTCTTTCAAATTAAAGGCAACTCACGTAGAACTATAGCGTCGTATTTATTAACAAGTTGAACCATGGTTTGGGAACGTAATTAGCGAAATTAATAAGAAAAAAAAAAATCGACGACCTTTTTGTAAGACCGCGTGAAGAATGTGCCATTGTACTGCAGGACATGCATTTCTGAAACCCTCGCCACCTAGCTGTGGCATATATATAATATATATATATATAGATATATATATATATATATTATATATATATAATATATATATATATATTATATATATATATATATATATAATAATATATTATAATATATAGATATTTCTCATGCTAAAGCTAGCCGTAGGTAGAGCATGAACGTTTCTGAAAGTGAAGGCAAAATGGTGTCTGGGAAATTGTTCCATTCGTACAGTGTAATTTAAACTGACTAAGACATTAGGTTAGTAGGGAACGAACACATGAACCAACCCCATTAACTTTGTTGAATTAGCTCCCCCTGGTCCCCTGTTGACCCATTCTGGGTTACGGTAACCCAGCGTTGCGGGAGAGTAGAGTATTAGCCTGATTCACCTAGACGTATTAAAATAAACGCCACGTCGGGTCATATCTGATCATTGAATTTCATTCACCTTTCAATATTCGAGAAAATAAGCTTCAATGATTTTGTAAGTGAATGCCATCGTTCGATACCTCATCTACCAAAAGAACTTCAGTCATCAGCCAAAATTACAACACTCAAATCATTTCTATCTTGGAGACAATATGTGATCATTTCGCGAATTTTCAGAAGATCCTGCCGGCCGCAACAAATGTATAATTTGCCGCACAGGAACCTATCCACGAAATTACGAATTATGTCCTAATAATCTCGCGTCAACAGATTTTGCAATTGTAGTTTTCAGTCAGTCAACACAATTACTACAGTATTGGTAGTGCGTGGCTGGAAAGGAGGACATGAAATAAAGGCTGAATGGAACTTTAAGCGGTAGCCTGAGCATATATGTGACAGTTAATGTTCGGTACTTCTATCAGGTCTATTTGACTACCGGTGTTAGCCAGTTACCTATAGTTAAATTTACCCATAATGTTTCAAGAGTAAAATATCTGAGCATTACTTAAGGTTCTGGGACTGAAAATATTCGCAAACATTTCGCCAGGGGATCGTTGGGAACCTTCATACATCAGTCATAGGCTTACCTGACTGTGTTGTTAAATCAGTCGACAATCCAGTCGACATGCATGTAACCTATAAGTTACAGTTATAAAGAGGAGAACTCAACGCTTTTGGAGTCAGGTTTGAGGTCACTTAATTGAGGTCAAAGTCGGAGAAAGCTTGTAAACGTGATTGGTGGACTGAGCAGGGAAACGATGTAGAGCGCTCATATTCGGCATGAGGGTTTGTTATGGGGAGGAGTACAAGATTCTTATTGTTTTGTGAGCTCGATAACTTGCAACGAATTACATAGATATCATAATATCTTGGCATGAAGGGTTGCCACTTGGTGTAAAGTGATTCCTTATCATTTTTGGGTCAGGGGTCGAAGGTCATCCAAGGTGTGTCAACGCAATTTTACAATACCTTCATAAAGACGCGACTCCCCCCCCCCCCCTCCCGACGAAAAGAAACACAAAAGCATCTCTTCAGTCGTTCAGTGGCGCGGCAAGGAATTTCACCGCGCCCTGTGTTCTGAGTACGAGTGTTCCCCTGCTTGAAATATATATCTATCAACTACATGACCTAGAGTGGTAAAACATAGTGGTTGTTAACAGAACTACTGAGCCGCGTAAACAAACGATGGACATTTCACTATCTTTGATGGCTCTATTCTATAGCAAGTTATTTTCGAAGATTGCTTTCTTGTGTGCTGAATCACATTGGTATTTCGTTTCCGCTAGTCGGCATTGCATTCGGCTCTAGAATTCCCTATTTTAAGATTGATCGATTTCTATCTCCGAGGCAAGTCTCCGCCTCAGGCCTACAGATCAAGCCTTCTACTAGTGCGTTGATTATCTTCTCGAAATCTGAATAGAGCGGCGAAGAACATTAAGAAGCGACTCTCATTGAGAAGACAACATTTTCCAAATAGTCACGTCGGTTGAAAAACAAAGCCAACAACAACAACTCTCTACTGGGGCTCTTAGGTGATGCTGTTTACCATAAATACGATTACTGAAATTATGAAATACCCTGAATATAGACTGATGAATGTTTAGTTACCCTCCGTGGCGCTTTCTTCTGTATTGGGCGTGACTATGAATTCAGCGATATCTGATTAAAGGCAAGGATGCATTTTACCTCCGTGTGACGTCGAAGAGAGGCTTATATATAAGAATTGACATTCAATATTTTATACCAGATGTATAAATAAATTCGGAGGGCATTGGAGTGGGTGCGACCTAAAAAGTCTCGGTAAACTGGTAAATGTGAAGTGGATATTGAGGGGGATTCAATTTTCAATAGCCCCCGCCTCATGAATATTCATTTTAATGAATGTCAAAGCCCCAATGCGTCTGTTATTGTTATGGTTTGGGGAGGTGAGTTTAGAGAAAAACATCTCAAAATATGTTAATTAGTGGAAATGTATACTCGGTCTCCTCACAATGGATTTTGTTTGTTTTTAACTGCTAATTAAGGCTGGGCCACATGGTCGAATTGCCTGGTCAGAGCTATAGCGAAGGCGACCGTCGCGATACCGAAACATGCCATACTGAGTGACGTATTTGTGTATAGGCTGTCTGCAAACATTCATTTTGAGTTTATAAACGAAACGTTGTCAACTGATATCCATCCCCACACACGACTGTCATTACACTTATTCATATTTCTAACGAACGATTACAAAAAGTATTTAGTGTAAATTACCCAGATTGTAACATTGCATTGGTGCCAAATTGATAACGTTTGTCACCCGTTGACCTAACGGTATGGTATATGCTGACGTCTGGGCCTATACGTACGTATACTTCATCACCCGAGTTGGCCTAACGTGTACTAGTCGACGGTTGGCTAGATCAGCGTTGACCTAATGGATATATACTAGCTAACGTTTGACTTCATGACGTTAGCTCATGGTTAGGTCAATGCTTTTCGCTTTTCCTCTCTGGAGACGCAGTGTTTGTCTGTTTTCTTTTCCATTCATTGTCAACATGGACCAACGCTGCGCCAACAATGTAATGGTATCTGGTAGTTGCGACTACTTGCTAAGGACTTGGGATTGCTATTTGCGTAGACGTTAGCTGAAGAAAATTATCCTACTTCGCACACTGCGATTTCCGGTCTCACTTCATCTTTCATCCCTATACCACAACCAAAATTACCGTATATAATGTCACAAGTCCATATTTTCACCAGGCAGCGATTTATCGATAATTTCGACAACATCGGACATCAAGTGAACCGAGTAGATAATCCGGTTGACCTTCTGCGGTGAATTCGTGCATTTCGTATTTTTATTAATACACTGTATGTATCTACTTAACTGTAAAAAGACGGGTCCTACTTTTTATCATAATGTGCCGCTTGTATGCCCTTTCGAAGTATAAACAAACAAGAAACAACACTGAAAAACTCTCCTCGTGGTTTCCTTTCTGGTCATTACTATATGACGTCATAGTATGCCGGTCAGCGCAGCCAGTAGTTGAGGAGGAGCGAATGTAGAGATCCCCTTCTTCAGCACGATTCTTCAGATTCATCTATAACAATTTTGTTATCTTCTGATGTCGCTACAGTTTGTTTAGTGTTAACCGCGGCGTAGCCAGTGGAGGGGGGGGGGGGGGCATGGGTGGCAAGTTCTCCTTGACAAAGATTAAGAGGAAAATCGGGAAAACAAGGAAGTGAAAAAATCCAGTATGAAGTTTGGAATAGATTGAATAATTGCGAGAGTAAGTGGGCCCAAAATAGCATGAGGATAGTGGGGGTATGGTGAGGTACGAGGAAGCCCGCTTTTTCCGATGCCCTCGTGATGTCAGTGGTCACCTGCCCTTCCTCGGTCATCTCCCCCTCATCCACTCGCGTCAGCAAAGGGGGGGAAACCCAACCCGTGGAAGGAATGTCCAAATAGGAATAAATCGTCCCCCCCCCCCTGGACTCGGAAAGCTGGCTACGCGCCTGGGTGTTAGGTCTAAGTCATTGTAAGGGGGAACCTAAAGAGAGTGTCAGCTCGATATGTGAAGAATGCAAACAAGTAATCCAAGTTCAAAATATATATTTCTACTAGGTTGTAAATTTTTGGTCTTGTCTTTTCACCATTAGGCCAAGGTCATGAAGGGGCGCAGCCAGCTAGGAGGGGGGGGGGGGACTTGTCTTCCACACGAACAAAATGAGGAGGAAAGAACTGGGAAGAGCAAGGATGAAAACGGAAATTGTAGGAGGAGAGGAGGAGAATAAGAGTAAGATGATGATATCTATACTTTCGCCCCAAACAATCAATCTATGATGGATGTCGGACCAAAATGTACCCTACAAATTTGGGTTGCACAGTGCTGAATTTCGCCCCGTCATAATGGTGGTCTAAAAGCCGTACCCTCGGGGTGTTCAGGATTTTTGGTCCCAATGTCCCATTTGGGACAAAGACCCATTTTATGAAATTTCACACTATGATACTTGAATTGATCTCCTATCACAAGCTTCAACTGATTTACTGTTCCATGTAACGGTCCTTGGGTAGAGGGCCATTGGGGGTGTTGGGAATCTTGGGCCGAGAGCCCAGATTTGGGCCCTGGGACATCAATATAAAAAAAAAAATCCCGCAAAATATACTACAAGTTTCTGTTGCAAATAGTGCAAGGTTCAGGCTCATAAGATGGGCTAATAGCCATACTCTGTCCAGGGTGCCCAGGGATTTAGGACCCAAGGCTCATCGTGGGGTCATGGGGCTCATCATGAGAAATGTTTATTGACTGCTAAGACATATTTGGCCATATGAAGATCAAGGTCAAAAGTCATTACAAGCTCGGCAACAATAGGACCAATGTTGAATCTGCCTTCTTGGCCCCATGCTCTTGAACATTTATCCCATAATTGTACCTTCGTCTTGGGTTTTTTTTTTACCCCCCATTTTTTGTGCGGTTTGAGCTACAGCACCATCGGTTGCTCTGTTGGTATTTCTCGGCATGAAAAAAGGTTGTAATTTGTACCTCCTCACCTTGTTATTGAACTTGAAATCATTCAGCCATTGGTATCAGCAAATATCTCGAAAACAATATCGGAACATTTCGTAAAAAATGAAACTTACGCACTGATCTTTTTTTCTACTCTAAATTCCACAATTTTGATAATTCTTTTGCCTAATTTTGAAAGAAAACGTGTGCTCCGTGACTTTTCAGGCGTGTATATATGAAATTTCATGATGTTCGGCGACCCCGAACTTGAGATATTTGCGAAAAATATTCACGAACCCCACCGATCGAGTTGCACCTCTGTGCTGGACCACCGGGAACAATGGGGGACTCCACCATAGGGTGACCCTCAGGGGATAATTCTTAACCACCACAATTGTTACTATAACAACCATTGTTATGGCAACCAGCAACAGCTGTAAGTAAAGGTGAAATGGTAAACTGACTTTAATATCTCATACCAGCCTCCTCGTAGCCCCCGAGTCAGAGGGGGCATGCAAGACGATTTTCCCCGATTTTGGTATTTCTTCCCGGGGTTTCCCTAGCTCGGCTCACAGAAGTGATGAGCAGAAGCGGAGGGGGGATAGGTGACTTCAAACTCTGTTGGGGAGTAAAAAAGCAGGTTTTCTCGTACCTCACCATACTCTCATTACCCTCGAGGCCATTTCGGGCTCAGTTTTCGCGATTATTCCCAACTATACTGGATTCGTTGGTTTTTCCACTATCTCTTCTCATTTTCCCCTTCCCTCCTCCTTCATTTCCCACTTTTTAGGCTTCGTTTTCCCGATTTGCCCTCTCGATCTTTTGTCAGAGGGAAACTCGCCCCCTCCCACCAACCCTTCCTCCCCCCAATGGCTACGGCCACTGTCAAATCCGGCCTTTCGAGACCACTGGCTACACCCCTGTCTCATCCGACCTTTCGAGACGAGACGCGATTAAATGATTATGCTCCGCAATTGTCGCATACGCCTATGCCTCAGAAATTATCACTTACGGCCATCTTGGGGTTCTGTAAACCAAACATTCGCTTGTTCGCTATACGCGCCAGTCGATGAGAGTGTTCTGCTTTATAAATAGTATTGTAGTAACCCCTAACCGAAAAGCGGGCCCCTCTTGTACAGTTATGATGTGGAAGTCAGGTGACGCTATACTACTAATACTCTGCGATCTCGAAAACTATGGCTCCGGGATATCCGGGTTGAAATGTCAAACTAAAAATTCCCTCCTCCTCCTCCTCACTGGCTGGGAGTGCGGCTACTCGCCTGAAGGGCCCAAGTTCAAAACAGGCATGCACAGGTTACAGACATGGAGAAGAAGAAGCATATTGCTGTCGGAAGTTAGGTCAATGTCATAAATTATAGTCATGATATCGGGAGAACGCAAGCGTGTATTTTATAGCCTACATATTAGGCTAACTAAACTGAACTTGATAATGCCTCCCGGTGAGGAAGAAGCAGAAGATGAAGCATTAAGCCTACTACTGTAGGTTTAATTCTTTAATGTGCATTAGGGGGCAATAACCCTAAGAGCTATATGCCTCATTTAGTCCGATACCAGTTGCTCTCTTCAGATCTCGCCACTGACGAGAGTCACACACAGATCTACTGATCATGCTATTTGTTTTCCGGTCCCCGATGATAATGTTATCACGGGTGTATTCGGCTTGCATTCTCATGCAACCACATCACACTTAACACCTATGCCGTACTGAATCTCGTGATTATATAGATCGTCCCATTCATCGTCCGTTACTTTAATGGTTATAGTTTTGGGGGAAGTCAGCTTAACAAAAGAACCTCTCGAAATATGACATTCATTGTAATGTTTCCCCTCCTCCCCGGTTTCTAATAGCAGAAATATTTCGTGCCAAGCTGAACCCCACCTGGTTGAACGGCTGTCGACTGAGTGCTATTAGACGTTTTGAGAAAATTCAGACCACAGGATTTATAACTCTATTATGCGTAGTGCAGTGGTGAAGCGCGCCATTGAGCTATTGAAGGAGGCAGAGTAACAAAACCCAAAATCATCTGGACAAGCCTAATTGAATACCAAACGGTAATGCCTCTTCAACGCACATGGGTCACCATGTAAAACCTTCTCTTTCAATTACACAGGTGGAAAGGGCGTATCAAAAAAAACCTCACGCCCAAAATGTGGAATTCAAGCAGGTAGTAAGTTAAAGTTATTATCATCAATTTACTCTACTGTTATAGTAGATAACGTCGGAACGCGGGGGGTATTATAGGGCCACCCATGGAATCAATAAATGCTGCCAATCTCGTACCTTTGAATTGTAGCAGCTAGAAGCGAAGGTTATTAAAAAGAAAAGAGAATCCCTTCGTCATAAATTGTGATGTTTTTTTTCTTTCAGTGCTCAATCATAGATGATGTAACAGGGTCCTACGAATACCCCTGCGGTTCCTCAAAGATGGTTAGCAGATTGCTTCTTAATTTAACACTTCAGCTGGAATTAATTCCAAGGTTTAGATTTCCCCAAAGCACTATAGTTCCAAATATTCCGAAGACTTCGGGGGGCCAAGTTACCATGACGACATCAGTACAATTACTATATTTGAAGTGACACATCATTCTGCCCTCGGGGCATCGCTTACTGTATTTATTTAATAAACTTCCTTGGTGATGGTAGACCCAATGTTATCCACTGAAACCAGATAAGCGCTAGAAGAAAGACGGGCACGGCAGTAATGAGGGTTATTTCTAGGCTGGTCGAAAGATGGCCGTAAAACATGAGAGGACTGTTAATGAATAGGCCCAGTTCACGGATGGAAATGCGGCACCATGCCCAAACACTAAACAGCTTTGGGGTAAAAACGAAAATTCTCGCACATTAGCAGACTCTCTCATTACGGACCATTTTAAAGGCTTCACCGCGCTCTCGAAAACCTAACCAATTTATCCTTAATGTTTCACTATATTATTACTGAATAATAGGGGGGAAATCTGTGTGAAGTTTGGTACGGTAGATTTCAAAGATTGTTTTAAACACGTTCGTTCATGACAACGTCGGATCGGAAAGCGTATTCTTATGATTGTTAATTGACACAATGACTTGAAAACTCATTCACTGTAACCGAGACCAGGCCCATTTCTTGGCAGACCATGGCTCGATCAGATTACACGGTATATCGCATTCATGTTGTAATACCAGCGACGATGTCTTCAAATCAGAGAATGAGTAGCCTTCAGCAGAACGGGGGGAACATTGGTCCCCTATCTAGGGTAAATCGTTCCCTTAGTCCCGTCTCAATAGTCCCCCCCCCCCCCGGTGGACTTAAAGGTAGACGCCCACCGAGTTTCATGAAAACTTTGGGATTTTGATAAAGTATGCAGATTAGACCAACTGAATAACCCTCGTGACCTCAAATCTATTTGAAACATTCTTGGGATTAAGGGTGAACCATAACCTCCACGTTCCACGAGAAAACCGACAATTGCATTTAAAAACTATGCATATTAGACTCATTGAATGACCTCCAGTGACCCTGAGCCAATGTTAAAAAATGAGCTATGGTAAGCAGACCCACCAAGTTTCATGAATATCTGACAAACTCCAGGATTTTGCATGAATTATGCAAAGTAGACACGCTAATTGACATGCAGTGACCCCTAATCTCTGTTTAAACTAGAGAACCAATGGTTCAGTAGCTAAAAAACAGGACGAATTTTTCAATATGTAGTGAACAAGTATGATGTGAAATTGGAGTGTGAATTGAGTTCAGTTATACTGACCTTTGATGACATCATGACCATGAGCGAGCATCATGAGGAACAACTTCACTTGTGAGAGGAAGATACACAGTTTTTCACAAAATGGCACATTAGGCTCCCTCAATGACCTTGACCTTGACTTTCATGAGGTCAAATTTAACCAGCAGTTAATATTATGTCCAACTCCGGTCAATGTCCATCAAAGCATGAGCATTAAAGGGCCAAAAACATGCAAATTGCATATTATTCTACCAATTTGAACAAAATTGCCTAGTACTCCTCTTAATGACTTTCCACCTACCTTCCTACAATTTCTGTGAGACCCATAGGTACTACTAGTCAATGATTTATATGTTCACATATCCGTGGCAATCGACCAATCGCCCAGGAGGGCAGTACTGTTTTGCCAGATTTCCACATCATGGCCCATGTGCCCCCTCTAATGCTATTTGACCTTGACTTAGGTGGTCAATCATGCCCCATTGGCAATAAAAATTGTGACCAAGTGTGGTCAACGATCCATCGAAGGCGGAAACATTTGGTGGCCCAAAAGCAAAAGTAAATACAGACTGAATAGAAGATAGATAGATAGATAGATAGATAGATAGATAGGATAGATAGATAGATAGATAGATAGATAGATTGACATTAGCATTACAATAGCCCACACCCGCATAGCTGTTTGAGCTAATAAAATGGGACCTAAATATGTCATCCACTGTGCACCAAAATTTGTAAGAGGAGAAGCATTTGCGTAATGCCACCGATGGGCCCCAGGGGCAACACGCGGCCATGGGTCCGAAATACCTGGAACTGAATTTACGGCCATCAGGCCACATTATGACCGAAACAGCCCAGCACTGTGCAACAGAAATTTGTTGGAGATACAAGATTTAGGGATTTCATATAATGGCCCTATAGCCCAAAGTGGGCCATAGGCCCGCATTCCCGAACAACCCATTGCCCTCTAACCCAGGGACCATCACACTGTAACTTTGAAGAAAATCATTAGAAAGATTGTTGGAGAGATCATTCAATTACATTGTGTGAAATTTCATAAAATGTCCTCGTGGGACCTTGGATCAAATTCCTGAACAACCGACGGACGGCTGTTAGACAGCATTATGATCGATTGTCAGCACTTGCACCAAACTTTGGTTTAGGGAAAAAGAAAAAAAATAAAACAATATTTTTGCGGTGTTTCAATAATGGGCCCTAAGCCAAGTGTGCCATAGGGCCAAATATTTCCCGAACACCCCCACTGGAGATGCATTTAAAGTACCATTGTGTTAAATTTCTAAAATGGGCCACCGGGCCCAAGTGGGACCTTGGATTAAAAAATAACCTGAACAACCCCGAAAGAAGCCTGTTAGAACCATCAATATGACCGAACATCAGCACTTTGCACCAAAATTTGATAGAAGTAGCGTTTCGCAGTTTTCACTTAGTGGCTCATGTGCCCTTCAATGCCATTTTATCTTGACCTCTAGGTGGTCAACAATGACACATCAGTCAATAAAATATTCTGACCCAGTCGTCGAGAATCATCAGGCATCAACATGTTGTGGCCCAAAACCAAAAAGGTTACAGGACTGGATATGAAGGATAAATAGAATGACATGGCCATCACAATAGCTCAACCAGCATAGCTTGTTGAGGATAAAAAATCGGACCGTAGATATATTCACTTGACGAGACTGACAGGTGGACCATATTCACAAAGTTTCGTGAATATCCGACAAACTTCAAAATTCGCAGGAAGAAGAAATGAACAAATTAGCCTTCATTGCATAGGTTAGGCTGAAAAATCTAATCAGTTCATCTACCTTATATCGTGATATATGCCTACCAAAAACAAAACCACCATAGCACCCCACAGTTTGTCTGTAATCTTGCTGACGATTTCAAAAACAAATATGACAAAACGAGGCTATTACCCCACTTAATTGGTGCCTTTTGCGTCCAAAATCTAATCAGATCGGGGGTCGGTGGGTCATGACCCCAACTTTTGGGAAGGCCTCCATACAAAGTTTCCCTCCTGCTCCGGAACAACTCCCCCCCCCCCAATTGCTCTTGAACCCCCGCAAACTTTCCAGACAGTGGGTGCGCCCTTGAAATTTCATCAAAATCGGAATTACCGTTTCGGGGAAGGAGGAAATCCTGCTGACGAGAAAGCGACACACAGTTTTTTTTTCTAACTAAATACATTTTGCACGCACCACCACGCCAGATTGATCGCTAAGTCACTCCTGAGTTTCGTTAGAGGCGCGAGACCAAAACTGACCAAAAACTGTGCACAAAAAGTACAGATTTAGAATACTACTTCCGTATTTCGTTATGCCGTAAAAAAAAAACAACATCTACTGTATAGAGTCCATGGCCTTTGCCCCCCCCCCCCCCGTGATGTTAAAGACTTCAAATCCGTAGGGAAATAGCTCGACAAGGCAATATGCTAGGGTTGGGGGTTTGAAGACCTTTTTTCACCTCTGAAGGGCAATCGTTACATGACCATTGGTCTGAACTAATGAAAATTATTCATTTGTTCTATTTGCAAAAGCTTCTTAAATGGTTGCAGCGCCCCCAAACCCAGCTTCTAAGACACTGGAGATGCCGTAGTCGGACCCCCCCCCCCCCCGAATAAGAGGAAGTGGTGGCCCTGGACATGTCACAAGGTGTTGGGTAATCGAAAAACGTTAGGATTGAGGTGCAAAATTAAATCGAAATTGCCACAAGGCACGTGTGAGTTTTGAACCTGTGAAATAATGCAAGCTCCAACAAGGGGGTCCTAGACTGTGCTAAGGGGGGGGTTGTCATTGCACCGTCTTGGGCCCATTCTGAAGCCATTCTCGAACTGTGTAATAGTGCTCGCTGTGACCCTTCAAGAAGAGCATCTGCCCTAAGGCACAAGATAGGTTGATGGTCAATAATGCCATGAGCGGGCGAGGTGGCAGGAACGGTAGTAGGAATATCCGCCTGCAAGGCCTGAGGTCCCTGGTTCAAACTTTGGTGTCAACGATGATACCAATTTCCACCACGCTCCTTTCTCGTGTGGAAAGTGGCTGTACGAGTGAAGCTACCCTCCCGTCTGTCGGATGGACGCGTTAAATGGCGAGCAGGGAGCAGGATTCCCACCCTTCTGTTACTCCAGGGCACTCGCGAAAAGAGTAGGCGAGATTCGCAGTGAGGTCCTTCCCACACCCTAAAACCGGAACCTCTACAATTTCCGACTACGGATTTCCTTGTCTGCTGAAGCACCTTCAGCATAATACAAGGGATAAGTGAGTAAAAAGTGCCATGCAATTAGGAGACCACTGGCGTCTCAGAAACCATCGAAGTTTCAGGTGCACCTAGCCAACTTCCGATATGATATTGCCAATTTTAATCTGCAATGATCTTCCAAAAAAAATTACGGACGAACGTAGTTGCTATGGTGATTGGTTGGGCAAAGGTATAAGGTAGGTTTAACCTGAGATTCAAGCGAGACGAACATGCTAAGTAAATCGTCCAATTGAGGCAAACTTCGTAGATTTCCACAAAACTTCGTGAATATGGTTTACTTCGCTCCCGATTAATTTAAACAAGAGTTCGGGGTCACTGGAGGTCATTCGATGTTTCTACGTTGCAGATTCATGCGGAATCATGAAGTTAGTTGGTTTGCAGCACTTGCATGAAATTGGTGGGGTATGGTTACTTTCAGGTCCGAATATACTAACATGGTCCAGGGTTCACTGGGGGTCAGTCATCATGTCTAAATTGCAGAATTTATGGATAATTTCAGTTTGCCTAGATTTCTAGGAACCTTGGTGTGTATGTTCACTTCAGGTCCCTTCAGTGTTGTGATGGTTACACTACTTGTGGTGAAGATTAAAAACTGAAAGACCACCACGTCCTCCTGTTTTAGTGACATCTTGTGATCTGTAATCTTTTGATTCATTGACGAAGTCGAGGAATCTATCAGTCATGACGGTGATGTGTGTGTGTGCGTATGTGTGTGGGTGGGAGGGTTTGTGTGTGGTGTGACGCCTAGCTAGTTAACACGATAACTCAACCCCGCGTGGATGGATCAAGTCATACTTTGTATATGGGCCTCCCCTTAATGAGCCATGATCCATATTGTTTTGGGGTCAAGTCAGAGGTCATCTGAAGGTCAAGAGGGGTCTGAAAAACTTGTTAACCACGATGCATAAGTCTAGAATGCTGGTCTGATCAGGTTGAAACTCGGTTATGCACGATTTCTAATGAGGAGCACCTAATTGTGAACCCACATGTTGTTTTGGTGTTTGTGGTTTTGTTATGTTAATTAGGGGGGGAAAAAATTGGAGGGGAGGATAGGGGGAGAGGAGGGGGAAAATTGTGAAAAAAAAAATTGATTTTGAATTTGGCAAGATTTTAGCTCGGTTTAACATGATTTTAACCCTCAATACTTGGGATGGATCCCCCCCGACGGCCATACTTGGTATGTGGGTTCCCCACAATGAGTACATGAACCTATTGTTTTGGGGTCATGTCAGAGGTCATTTGAGGTCATAAGGTCAAGTTTGAAAATCCTGAAATTCAGTGTGTAGCGTTCTACAAAGGATAGGAACCCTATTGGTTGGTTGCGGAAAATAGGAAGTTTGTCAGACCTTATGTTGCCTATAATGAACTGGTACAATCTCCCCATTGTCCTTGTGTATACTATAGGGTTGTCAGAGAGAGTCGAGGAATCACTAAGCCTTCGGCGTTCTGGTTATTCATTCCTGGAAATAATTAGTGGACATAGAGGATACAGGAATGCCAGGGAATCCCCAGAATTTCATCTGGGTGCGGATCAGGAAGGGCACGATGGTTTTCAATGGGGGCGGCGGGTGGACTACCGGAGCGGAAAGACCACCTAAGGACGCAGAGCGTAAAAATATTTTTTCTGGGATTCACAGACACCCAGAGGGCTATAAATTGGCCCATTTTCTCAGTGTTTTGAGCTTCATATAACCAGTTCTCAAATACGAAAAAATATCATATCATGTTTCCTAATAATGCCTTAATTATGAAAAGGATGCGCTCTAAAAAATTGTCATACATATATCAATATAAACAATAATATAATATATTGCAAGAATCTGATGAATCATGCATGATCCTCTTCAATTTATTTGCCTGACCAATGTCTATACTTTTGCTACATTTGTCTATCCACCCTATTCACAAATTCTATTACCAATATCATCCATAGACCATACGTATACCCCCCCCCCACACCTTTAGGGATTCTCCTAGGCTGCTAACACCTATACTTGGACTTCCATGTCCGCACCCCAGGCCTCACACGCTATTATCAATACATAAATCCCATATGGTACGATTTTCTCTTAACCCAAGCACCCCATTTACTACCCAACTGCCAAGGCATATTTCCCAGCCACGATTACCGATAACCGTTGTCCAGTCCCAACTGGGGACAGACATTCATTTACTTCTCCAAATCATGAAATTCACCCCCATTCTTCCCCCATGTTTGCCTCAGCCTTGAAAGGCCGACATGCTAAATGGTGTACAGGTGTATATGAGAACTATTTTCAAGCATTCGTTCAATACTGGAGAGGATTTAAATGGCATACCATGTCAAAGTTTTGGGGGAGTGAATTGTGATGTAAGGTTTACCAATGAGCATCTCACACTATATATTGCTTCCCACCAGTCACCATAAGCAAACCTGTATTCAATACTATTTAAGACCTGAGGTAGGAATGATGTGTGGGAAGAACAATTACATTCACTGTTGTTGATTTACTTCTACTCATTGACTGAATGAGTCATCTAGTCTGTGAGGTGGATGAATTACCTCTGCACTTGTTGGGCTTACACTATATCAAGTGGAATATACCACACTCATCACACAGAGGCGGGGCTTAAGGCTAGATCTCTTGAACTGTTCGTGATATTAAGGGCAAGATCAAGTACGAGAAAATACAAATTGCTATCTGTTCTTTATTTCTTGTCAAAATGAACCCACTTATAAAAACTACTATTGACTAACTTGGAAACCACAATTTCCTCTACAAAATGTAAATCTCAGTTGGGGGGCCAGGTTTCCAGGGCGGAAACATTTCCCCTGCCTCCCTTCTCAGGGGATGCCACTGGGAAGGTGGGAAATGCCTACTGAAATCTGGCCTTAACCATCTAAGCTCTCATTTTAGGGAGGAATTGACAAATTATTTTAACCAACAACACACAACTCATCTTTTTGATTAATTCAAACAGGGCTATGCCTCAATCTTCTGACCTCCTGATTCAACAGTACCCACTGTCAATTGTCTTTTCTCATAGCTAAAATCCTCGAAACTGTGTATCATTCTTGAGGTAATACAATAGGTATCAATAAAGTTAACAGAGAACAAAAACAAAAAAAAAAGAATAGCAACAAAGAATTTAATAGACAATTGCTGACAGGCATGCCCAAGATTGGAGTCTTGAGTCTTCCATTCATTAAAAAGTTTGCTGAGGTTCACAATGCTCACATAGCTCATCTTTCTTCTTCGGATAACCATTCCATCTCCATTTTTAATCAGGTCAGAACTACCCTATCTTGAACAGCTCCCTTGTTCTACCTCATTAAGCTTCAATATTTGTGTTGTGAAATGCCAAAACTTTTGGTTTGAATCACCCACTGAACATGGATTCTTCATTGGAACATTTTCCAAAGCAACAAAGAAATGGGTGTCTAACTCCGATGTTCTGGATTAAATCTTGGTGTGCCCTAGGCTGGGATGTTGGAGAGTGAGCTTGACTGCACTACTTTTCCAGCAGACTTAGCAACTCTGGACAACCATGGGCAGATTTGGAAGGTGAACATTCGGGAGCTGGAGCAGTCGAGGTAGTGTGCTGCAAACAGTGACGGACATGCGTCCGTAAGTTTGTTATCAGGCAGAGGGATCCACGTTATCAGTTTGTTATCAGGCAGAGGGCTCCAGTTTCAGTGTTATTCAGCAGAGGGCTCCACTTTTAAATTTGTTATTCAGGCCAGAGGGCTCCAGGTTATCAGTGGTTAGCAGCAGGAGGGTCACGTACTCAGTGTGTTTTCGGCAGAGGGTTCCAAGTATAAGTTCGTTATCAGGCAGGAGGGCTCCACGTTATCGTTGTTAACAGGAAGAGGGCTCCACGTTATCAGTTTGTTATCGGGCAGAGGGCTCCACGTAGGGCTGTGTGATCCCTCCAGGAGTGGTAAGATGGAAACAATGGATTGGAAAACAATTAGCAAAAAAAGATATATGGAGAAAATGCAACAATAATCATCTCAAGCACAACATTACAGTGTGACAAAAGAGAAAACTCAGGGATACTGAGGGGCACTCATGTGTGGGTCTGCCGGTTAGTTAAAGGTTAAAGTTAGATAGAATTGTAACTCAAATCACTCCAGGTCAGATTTCGGTGACGGTCATGTTCACGTGCTCGTAAAACTATTTCAAAGCTATTGCGAATTGTGTGTAAAAAAACACGCACCAGTTTCAGTACATTTCCGTCTGGGAATTTTGTTCGGCAAATGCTCTGAAGAATTAACCTAGGGGCTCGGACAAATGCGTGATTTGAGGGAAGGAAAAAAAAAACGCATCGCCATTTGAAAAAAAACGCACGAAAAAAGAGAAAGCGGATCTAATTGCAAAAAAACGCGATCATTATTTGTAAGAATTATCATGGCAAAAACTGGCCGCCAATCAGGTCAATTGTTTGCTAAACTATGTGATAAAAAACATGAAGAAATAATAATCTGTAGGTTGTTGAACTTAGCAGAAAAAGATAATACCAACAAACAATACGTTTGAAATGGCCGATCCTTGACTTATTCAACACCCAATTTCGTTTGGTTTAGATTTTTTTTTAAACCCCAAATTTACCAAAAAACACAAATGATTTGCAAAAAAAAGCGCCATATTTGGCGCCGCAAAAAACTTGCGACGCAATTGGTCCGAGCCCTACGCATACCTCATTGCTCAAAAGTATTCACCTAGTGTCACGGTGCAAGATTCTGCAACAACTTCAGTGATTGTTACACTATTTAAGGAATACACCGGACAACTACTCAAAAGCCAGGTGATTATTAGTAGCACAGAAACAATATGATTATTTTGGAATGAAAAGTTATTGTGCAGGCAGACCACCCTCTAGCGGTCTGTGGTGTGTGTGACGTATAACAACACAAAGCAATCTAGAGGTATTTATATAATTGTCAAAAGAGCTCATTTTTATTCGGCGACGGCGATATGTGTTAAATAGGGGGGGGGGGGGGGGGGGCCAAATTTGAGGTTATACCATCCAGCAGAGAGCGCCCCCATGGGTTGGAATGTAGCGGCAAAAAAGTTTCACAGAACCCCTTTTGCTTACAGACCCCCCATAATGCAGGAAACATCACTTCCCGTGCCTTATGAGAAGCAGCAGGGCCTGAAATTAGCAATTAATTCGAATTCATATCTAGAGGAACATTCTGAAGGAACTGTCGATTTTTATTCCTCACAATTCCGGTCAATACGGCTGATGCTGTGGGTTTGGTGCCCAGACAAGGCATACAGAAAAGTTGGATTCTGTCTGGGCATTTTGTATGGCAAGAGGAATGAAACTAACTACTGATCATCAGGTCAGTCCCAACCCACTCAGCTGTAATGAGCATCTGGGCTTTGACACTGGTAGGAAAATGTCCAAGGCAGGAAGAGGGATAGGCAAAGTGCGAAAACCAATTCATAGGGGCACTTGGGTTAGCAGTCAATGGAAGCAAGCCAGAAAGAAAACTTATGGTATGTCACCCACTTGTGGGGTATTGCACCAAATCTGATATTTTGTTTTTGGTTCCGTAACGGCAGCCTACTATGATCTACAGTTAAGGCTAGGCCTCCATGGATTGCATATCGGGCCAAAAACGCAAATGATATTTTGAATGCTTGATTTCAGTAAGAAAGAAAATTCAAATTTGGCATGATGCATAGTACAGGTGTATCTTGATGTATGGGATTATTTTTTAGGTATTAGGCTAGGGTGGGGTTAGGCATGCAAAACTCATTCCATAGGTGACACTTTGTTTTAAGCAGTCAATGGAGCAAGTAAAAAACAGGATATCCGGTCTATGTGGGTGTGTTCCGGCACAAATCCTTATAGTTGGTTCTGTTATTCTACTTCACATGGAAAATTGCAGAAATTCTTATTCAACTTCGAGGTATGATTGCATTAATTGTATACCAGGTGTACCTGGATTTTGGTTTTTTGGGCTTAGGTTAGAATCAGATCAGAAGAAGTGGGGTTAGGACTAGTGAGGGTTAGGGGTTAATGTAGGTTTAGGTGCTGGTAATATGATAAGATCTGTAACGAATTGAACCTCCAACCATACCACTAGCCAAACCTAAAAAATAATTCCCATACATCAGTAACCATGGGTTATACCAATTCCATTATGCCATAATAAAATCAGTGCAAGGAGAGATCGATTGCCAGAAATACCTGCCTGACATAGTCCTTTGGATCAGGACTGTGTGTTACAGCCGCTACACTACCTCCCACATCACAGTCCTTGCCCGGTGTGTACTAAAAAATGACACAGAGTACAATAGCACATACATAACAAGTTGCAGTTGCAACTGTGCATACCACCAAAACATCATGTTAAGTTCGATTTTGATGACTCTTTGAAGAGAAAATTACTCCAAAAACCAGATTGGATACGAAAGCTTCACATTATTAGAGGTTGGAATACGAAGTCCATGGAAATATCCTTGTCTTGTGTGCATAGGAGGCCCAGGACGCTAGCGTCCTGGGAACCTTGTACAGGCGTGTATAGGATAGGGCAATGACTATAAGATGGAGGTTTGTGCAATGCAACTCAATGTTATTAGGGAATATCAATGGACTAGCCTTGCCCTCACTTTTGAGAGTAATCTAGTGCATGTGCATGCGTATGTCATTTTCCAAGCAACTGATTCTCTGAATTGAAGCCACGTTTTCTCTTACCACCAAATGCTGTATGGTAAATCCCTCCAACCAGTACAGCGAAAAATCCTATATATGGGATTACGGTTGATTCTTCCCTTTCGCTTAGGTGCAGTTCTTTGTCTTGGACCGTACTTTGCAGCCCACTGTAAAATGCGTTCGACTGGTCGCAGTGATGGTAATTGTTGATGGATTGTCCTTGTGATATTTTTGTGTTCTGGTACTGGCAATATCTGACATTTTTCCCGTTGAACAAAGAATTCTCAGCAGTTTTGTTTCGAGGTCTCCATAGGATTTGTTGAGTGACCTCAGTCATTGTGATATTCATGAATCCGTCCACGTTTTCTAATCGCCAGTGGACTGTAGAAGCCTCGTTCCTGAAGCTCGACTGTGTTATTAAGTGTTTTTTCGCGCCCTTCAAGCCTTGCAGAAGGCAAACCCAAGGAATGCCGTGGATAAGAATTTCTCTCTTTTTGACATTTCCATCTTGGACTGCAAAGTTGGTCGCGTGTGTCCTTTCGATCCTCCGAGGCGAACAAGAATTGGACGCGTCACAGCACGTTCACCGGTTTCGCGAAACCTTGTTGTCAACTGCGCAATTGTTGCCACTCTGGTACCCCACCCCACCTTTTCCACATTCACGATCTTGTGATGAAAATATGGTCGCGAACTCAAAAAATGATTTGCCTAGATGGCCCAACATTGCTCAAAACTTGCTCTCGCAATTTTTGAATGGTATAAAATACCTGGGCTCACCATGTTTGCCCCACATGGGTTGTCCCCCTGGCCCCACCTGGATGTGGCCGCGGTTTCCACGCTGCTCATGTGGGCCAACCATCTGGGATTTGCGTGCATTTGGGGCCCACATTGGTCCTTGGGCTGGCCCAGTCATCTGACATCTTAGTCCCACCTAAGCCCACAGTGGACCCCATGTGGGCCGAAGGTGGGCCATGCGTGGCCACCTCGATCTCGGCCCACTCGTCCGCAGACTGAACCTGTTGGTCACAGATGGCATTCGGCTGTTGTATGTTTGTCACACGACAAGTGCTCGAGGTCATTCTGGAGTCAACTGGAGGCCGAAATCTGGCTCCTCGTCAACAACGGAGTTCACATTTGACTGATCAAGATTAAGTTCCAAGCTTTCTCATGCGAATTATGCAAGAACTACATTTTTTCTGGTGCAGGGTCGGTCATTTCCAGTAAAAATGGGACATTTGTGTGGGTTTGATACTCTTCCTGCTCTTCTCAATTCGTGAGCAGGTATGAATCGCACTGGCCTGGATTGGTGGAGCTAGCATTCACCTGTCAGGCTGTCAATTGTCAGGACTCCCTGAATATTATGGGGGCTTCTTCACGTATGTCTTTTGTCTTTTGCCACCCGCAAACCATTGGTCTTCACAGCCCCCAACCTCACATCAAGTGGCTGCGAGAAGGTTGTGAAAATTAGCATATATGGTTTGATCTACCTCATGATAACTAGATCATTATTCTATTTGGGGGAAAATACGGCTTGCCCTGAGGAGCGGCAACAGTGATAGCTTAGGGCAGTGCTGGAAAGTTCGAGTCCTTCTCAACTCAGAGTACGAGCGAGTGGCGTGTAAAGCCTTGAGGATTTCAAGTGGGGGGCGCTGGGGGGTGGGGGGTGGCTGCTTGAATTTTTTCTGGTGGGGCGCCAATTGTGACTTCGCTAAGCGGAGCGCAACCATTGGTTGGCGCGGAGCGTCACGAAATTTGGAAATGAACGGCCGCTAGTGGCAGGGAAAGGGCACTCCGACTATTCTAAGGAGTTCATCCGTGGCATAGCCAACTTTGAGCGGCGGTTGACATCAAAAATGGCGGGTTGGCCATGTCATAACGAATAAACATTCCCGAATCTCAAAAGTTGCCCAAATTTTATTGCAAATCATGTACAGTTAAGCCTACTGAGTACGAAAACTAGACTATTGGCCACGCGAGGCGCGAGAATTTTTCGAACATTGGGAGCATTGCAATCAAACATTTTGGGCAACATGGTAAATATTTTGGGTAACATTTATTGGCTTAATCCCGGCTCGAATTTCTCCTATATTCGGTGCCGAAATATGGTCACCACGAGTTGTCGCCCACGTACAAGGAAAAATTTTCGTTTCACAAACCCTCCAGATGACGGAACGGCACTTCTAGTGTTCTGAATTAACATTACCCCAGGGTGTTCTAGGGGAGGTTCTGAGAAAATGTTGCTCTCCAGAGTCTGGGACTGGCTTCAGAAGCAAAAACAAATTTAAAAAAATCCAAGACCATTATTCATTCAATGCCTCTAGATCGGTATCGTAATAAATGACAATTTCATCTACATAACATCCATCACCATGCCTGCTCACGTCTCCCTGCCCCAGTCATTGTCCATTCTCTCGAATCATATTAGTACTTGGGCAGGGGCGTCGCCATACTTTTCATTCTGGGGCACAAGGGGGGGGCACAGACATTCGATTGGGGCACCAAATTATCAACTACGCGGCAGCGCCACTCGTTTGGCGCGAAGCGTACAGAAAATTTTGGGTTTGCGATCCCCAAGATTGCCGAAATTACCTTTCCCGGGTGATTTAGGCTGGGGCCATTTCAAGCTTAACTTAACGTCTCTCAAGCCTGTAAGTTTTGTTTTTGTTTTTTTTTCTCGAAAAAATCTCGCGCGCCGGGTCGTCCCCCCCCCCACTCATCTCAACCTAATATGCGGTGCCCGGGACTAAGATAATGGGTTTTTCCTAACTGGTAATTCTTCTGCCCCTGACTGTATTAATCTGACTCATTAGACTGGGCCGATACTTAGACCCCTTTGGAAACAATTTTCCAATTTGGAGTGAAAATTATCCAAGGTGTGGTGAAAAGTTTTCCCAATGCTGTATCCTTATACCAGGCTGAATGGCCTATAAATGTAACGGGGCGTCATACGTTTTGAAAGGATAAGGGCGAGTTCTCGGTTAGAGAAAATTCAACTTTTCATACCGCCTAGAGCATCAGAAATTACACTTGCGGTACTTAGTTGCAACCATCTGGATGTGCCATTTTAGCAGTTCCGTGGAAGGAAAACTCTGATTTTTCTTTGACTATTTATCCGCTGCATACTCAGGTTGGGCGGTCACGGTGGCACTGCAGATGGGGGTTACGATGTTAATTTCAATTTGAGACTACGCAACGTGGAAAAAGTTATAAAGAAATATCACCTGATGAATGTGTCCATGTAGCACCCAACGCGCGCGTAGCGCGCGTAATTTTTTTTCGAGGTAAATTTTTCAGTGGGTCAGCGGTCACATAGATGAGGTGACCCGCGATGAATAAAAGTTTCATATGACAATTGGTCACCGTAATAGCAACACCGCCGCGCAGTTGCACGGACAGATGCATGTTTTTTCTGGCAAGGCCTAAGCTATATGCCTTCCCAAATGTCGGGTTTGCCATTTTCGGGCCAGCCAACACAGTACGCTTGCGCGCGCAGCGCGGCGAAAAAACTTGCATAGCACATTTTGAGGCAAAATGTAATTTATTATACCCTCATTTTAACTTGGTCGTTGATGGCAACAAAAGCTAAGCAGGCCGTAGATTTTTTTCAAAGCCAGATTCCAGTGGGGGCGCGACTGGGGGGGCGCGGGCACTTTCATGGGGGGCTTGCGCCCCCACCTCCCGTACTACGCACTGATCCGAGTCATCATAGCCCGCGAATCCGAGTCCAAGTCCTAGTCATTGGCTTCTGAGTCCAAGTCCGCCGAGTCCGAGTCACAGTATCCGAGTCCGCGAGTCCTATGCAAGATTGACCTTCACTTCTTGTTTTATATGTACTGAACATAACAGAACGGGCTAGCCATACCTATGACAGTTGCCGATAATTAGAAGTCTAATGGTTTTACTCTGATAGCCGAGATGCAAAGTTCAATAATGACTATACTTTGGGTGGCACACACAAAGGAGAATTCTTGTAGGCCTGGACTCCCTGAAGCGTACAGCACATTCCATTAGAGAAATAATTTAATGATCATCAATAAATAATGAAAAATAATATTATAAATTTGAAAATTACATTGGTAAATTCATTGCCATCAGCTGCATTTTCTAGCATTAAATGGAAAGCATAGAGAATGAAAATGCTCCTCTTCCACATCCTCTCTTTTTTTCGGGGACTTTCTCATCATTGGATCCGTCCCTCAACTCCCGTGAACCATTCTTCGTTTATTGCACATACATTACTCTATTCACTATCTCACTAATTCATTATACGGTACCTATGTCACATGAATAAATGAGCGGACGCATTCCGCTCAAAAGATATCGAAATGTTACTGCAATGTTCGCGGGGGGCAGGAGCAATTGCAACCCTCACGAATCACAAGATTCGGCGGTAACTTTCGCCATGATCTATTCACATAGATTTACCATGTAGGCAGGAAAATAGAATACCCACTGCCAGTTACGACAGGCCCCTGCGAACAGATTTTTATACTGGGGGTGCTGAGCTCCCTGACAAAAGGCACCTCAACCTACCCCCCCTGCACAAAAACCTACATGTTTTCGGTCCTTTTCCATTTTTCGATTTTTTCTTTTGCAATTCCTTTTTATACTTTTTTTTTGTTATTTCATAGCGAAACGCTTGACTGCGATAGACAGTACACAGTCCTGATGTAACCCGCGGTACCGTTACACCCTAATCATTTAATTAGCAGCACGAGGCAGTGGCAACCCCATGAGCAAAATCAAATAACCTTTGAACAGCCGTGCGTAGTAGCCCGGTTTCCACATGGGAAGGTGTGTCCATCGCCCCTTTTGAAGATTCTGGCTGCTTCGAAGATGCAAATTTTTCATACTAGATCAATGAGCTGAAAAAGTCCTGTCTTTTCATATAATCCCTTGATAAACTTTCTTCACTGTCTTTTCGGTTTGGTAATTAAAAAAAAAAAAATCAGGGGGCGGCGGATGGTGTTGAATATCGTGTGGGAGATATGAGGGGTATTACTATCTAGCGGAGCGCCACCATGGTTGGCGCGTAGCGTGCAATAAATTTTTGGTTTTACAGACCGCCAGATTGCAGGAAACGGCAACTTCTGGGTGTATATGGTCCGTAAGGCAACTCCCCAACATCGTCATAAATTCCCCGAATTTTTTTATTTCAAGAAACCTTCTGGGAAGTACTGATCCAATGTTTATGTCCGTACAATTCTGGCCACCCGTCGGTGGTTTACGCGTAGCACAATAAAAAAAATTTGTTATAGACCCTCGCCCCCTATGTGACGGAACAGGCATTTCCCGGACGTAGGGCAGTAAGCAACGTCCTAAAGTTTGCATAAATGCAGAATTCATATGTCAAAAACTTCTTGAAGGAAAACCTGATCGATGGTATTCCGTACAATTCGGGCCAGCCGCCACCATCCGTGGACGCGTAGGTACAAGGGAATTTTCATTTTACATTACATGGCAGTGAGCAACGTCCTACATAATTTTTAAAAATTTGTATTTCAGGAAACGTTTTTGAAGGGAACTAATTGTGTTTATTCCTTACAATATTTGGGCCGGCCTCAGTGCTCTCGTTAGTGCACAAGGAAATTTTGAGCCTTGACGAATCCCCCAGATTGCCGGAAACGTACTTTCCCATGTCTATGGCAGTAAGCAACATCTAAAATGTATATCTCACGAAACCTCTTGAAGGAACTGATCTTCGTTTCTTTATTAAAATTCGCGCCCACCATCAGTTGACGCGTACCGTAAAGGATATAGTCTTACGACCACCCCCCCCCCCCCCCCTCAGATTGCAGGGAAGCGGCCACTTCCCTCGACTATGGCAGTATGCAATCACCTGAAATGGACAGTAAATTTCAAAACTGATCGATGTTATCGTTAATTTCTTCATCGTGTTCTCCCTTCCTACATGCCATAGTCTTTAGAGATATTCCATCGAGGACCCTTCCAATTGAGTTTGGAGGCTGCCGCCGATTGAAATTTGCTTGAAAATCACTTCATGGCAAATGTGTGATTTTTCGGGTTTGATTGGAAGGAATGGGCCAGTCAGCCCATGGTAATGACTCTTATTCAAAAAAAATCCTAGGCGCTATATATGCACCTATGTATTTTCCAGGTCAAAATATGAATTGCAAATTCTCAGGTGCAGCCCCGATGCCATATGGTAGCCTATGCCTAGATCAGTGTGTCCTACAGCCGCAAGACGCGGTTGCGAACGTAGTAGGCCTATTTCGGGGGTAGGTATTGGTTTCTGGTATTTTTGGTGCCGGCTCAAAGCAGATGTCTCAGTTGGCAGCGGGGCAAAGGACTTTTAAAAAACGATCAGGCCTCACAGACCAACCGGAAAGGCCAGTTACTACTGACTTAACCATGTTTCACGTCCATTACACCAATAACAGAGCACAAACTACGGTGATAGAAACAAAATTTTCTGGAATTCGTCAGGAATCTTTACACTGCAACCTCCCCACTACCGTTCGGGGAAGCCTGGCCCTGTGGCAAACCCCACCCAATGTTGAATGTTGACGCGAGGGTTGCCTGCGAGCCAACATACACGTAATTTTTAATAGCCAATGAAACGTCTTGAAATTATAAACTTTCGGTAGTTTATCAAGTTTTTAGGTGCCTTGAGGATTTTATAAAACAATCATAAGGAAACTTCAATAGATCTTTTTCTAAACTATCAGATCGATCTTTAAAATAATCAAGTGAATTTGGGGTCATATAGGGGTATCTTCCCATTCAGTTTCTCAAGTACAACTGACAAACAACCTACGCAAGCCAGCCTTTGAAAACCTGGATACTCAAACGACGGGGTGCTGGCACAATGACCTGAAATCGGTATGGTCTCCCACCCCGTCCTAAAAAACTGGGGGTGGCTGCAGCACCCCCACACCCCCCCCTTCTCAGGGGCCTTGTTACGATAACAAAATATTAAAAGCACATGGTGAAGAAAGTATCCTAACATACTCTGTCATATAGGTAAATGAAAGCGAGGCTATCAACTCTTCCCAAAAGATTTGAGTTTTTCCAGGTTGTGTTAATGTTCGTGCTAGGTATCATTTTATTTATACGTTCCGTTATATGTATCATCATTTATTTTGATTCGATGCCAAATTTTATGGAAATATTTATCCATGCTGATCCCATAAAATGCGAACATTTCTTTGTAACTAGAACTTTTTCGGGTACAATTTCTAGTTTTCGTTCGCATGTAGCTGTTATCTCAAATTGTCATTGACCGCAAATTATGCGAGCGTGTGAGAATTATGATCCCCCCCCCCCCCCCCCCCGATTTAGACCCGGGCAGTCGGAAGTTCGTGGGAAATTCACCTACTTTCCCTGTCATATTGTTTCATATTCTTTCGGTGTCTTGTACCATCGTACAATCAAGTTGTATTTGGAAAAAAGTAGACTCGGACCAGGACATCGGACCGAGTCCCCGATCCGAGTCATTGAACTTCGAGTCCGTCCTTGAAAATAGGACTCGAGTCCGCGTCACGACTCGAGTCCTCCAGCACTGCTTAGAGGTAGTATGCCGACCAGCCGAGTAGCCTGTCCGCACGGTACATTGGAGGGCATTCCGTTTTTTCCCCTGGTCCAGATTGTTTCCTTAATCTCTTGGATTCCGACAGGGTAATAATTTTCCCCTCGAAGCTTTGGAACAGTCGCTATGTTTGAGGTTTTCATTATTATTCGGAAGCACACTCAATGCACCGGTATGCATATTGCCATGAAGCATGTTTTAGATGATGGCGAATGGTTAATTGCTCAATGAAGCGTGGTCTGTGTGTTCTTTCCAATTCGCCACCTACAGAAATTTTGCCTTATTATGAAACACTTCCATATCCGGTTCATTCACGTACTGTGGTTTGATTTCGCTCCTTTGAAGGCCGCGAACAGTTTTTCTTAAGAATAGAGCACCAATGAACATGGTGCTGTAAACGTAGCTCTTGCCACGAACCACAATTAATTATTCATCGGCCATATAAGATGACTCGTGACTCACTACAAGTGTACCCAGAGACCATGGTAGCATGGGGAGGTAGCCCTTTTGCAACAGCGTTGTCTTTGTCACCCTCGTATCAGCCTCATTCACTCATAAGTGCAGGATGACCCTTCAACTACTCGGTGATTTGCCTAGTAACAAACGCCTGTGCGAACTTCGACCGCACTCTTTCGAACTGATTCATGTGCGGGACAACTGTGCGGTGCAACGTTCACGTTGATTGCGCAATCGAAAGTTCTTTCTTTTAACAATTACAGGAACCGGCCATGCCCTGCCGGGAAATTACTCCAAACTAGTTTGGCTACGTAGATGTAGATCTTTTTAATTCCCATCTGAAGTATTCACTTTTCCTTACTCGTGCAGCGAATTCTGCGTAGCCAGAGGGGGGCTCTACGTGGCCCCCCAATCGAATTCCTCCCAATTTTGTTTCCATTTTTTCCCTTATGACAACAACCTTTGGCACTTATGCTGCCTCTCTCTTTCCGCATTTGCTAGTTTAGATTGCTCGAATTCTCCTCTTGACAGCACAATTTTCTGGTCAATATCCACAGTGTGCGAAAACTTTGCGCGCTCCGCGCGCAGTAGTACCCGTTATATATACACGTTTTTACTTACCCATTGGAGTTGCGGCAGTTTTCTTTAAGATCATAGAATACATTGCATACGAGGGGGGTGCGTAGATACCCCTCCAACGACTTTTCACTTATTTGTTCCCAGGCTGTCCTCATCCCGTACACCGTCAGTTAATCTTTCAATTGTTTGGTCAATATCCAACCAACTAGGCTGGGTACAGTTTCCAGTTCGGGCAAAAACGTGGCCAAATGATGAAACCCCTCCCAATAAATATTTACCCACGTACGCCTATAACCGGTATAGGGGATATTCATAGATGATATCCCAAGCAACCGCAAAAATGCTGTGCATTCTTGCACAGTAGTACCCGTGGTTTTGTTGTCTGCTTTTTAATACAAACCGATAATACATTTGAGATTCGGGCAAATTATTTGTTTTTTTTATGTTTTGCAATTGTGGATCCTGTGGCTATAGCATCCTGGGTACTTCCCTGGCCAGCTGAAGACATGGCCATAAGGGAGCGAGCGTAGACACCCCCTCAAATTCATACCAGATCGTTGATTCATTCGTCCAAAAGGATGAAGGCCGAAAAGGATAAACATTGAGACCGAATATACCGGCAAAAATGATCAAATCAGACAAAGGCGAAATTCGGCGAATTTAGGAGGATTTTCCGATCAAAACAAGCATTTTTTCGCGCGCGTTTCGTTTCGCGCGCGTTAGTACTTTTCCATCAATAGCGGCCTTTCAGATTGTTGGGGAAACCTTTTTCTGCCCCCCCCCCCCCAAAAATGGAAGAGTCTCGCCTGTGCGCCTATGAGCTGAGCCACATGGAAATAGAACATTTGACCACTTCTCAAGAACACTAGCTTTTTGTATAGAAATGCCTTCAAATGATGGCAAATGTTGAACCAGATTTCATCTGAGGTTTCCTAAAAATGCAAAAAAATTCAAGGGGAGGGGACACCCCTCCCCTAGAACCTCCCTCCCCCATGGCCCCCCTCGAATCAAATTCCTGGTACGCATGGTCAAGTCGATCTATACAGCCGCAATACGTACGTCGCGCATAGGCTGTAACGCGGCTTTGTTCATTTAGGCTTCACACTGCTCGTCTTCGTAAATTTTCATTCTCGGTATTGTAAAAGGTTATTGAAAGTCTCTGTAAAATATTAATGACCAAATAAATGGGGCCGATTCACGGATGACAGAACATCTACGTCCACCAGAACGCAATAAGCAGAATCCCCATTTTTTGGGATTTGTCAAACTGAACGAAGTCCTCAGATGATATGTTGGTAATATTCTCCCCCGCCCCGCTCATCACATACTGGGGCCGAGGGAAACGCCGAGAAGAAATGCCCCCCATCGGGGAAAAATCGGCTTGCCCCCTCTGACCTCGGAAGGCTTGCATGGCTACGCGCCTGCAAGTTCTCGGTCAACCTAACCCACGCCCATCAGTAACCAAAGCTTGATTTTTTATCACTATACAGATTGGCCCAACCGTTTTATATTAGGTTTTCGGGGATTTAATAACTAGGTCTGAAATCGAGGTTAGGGTCCCAATAAAAATCACTTCCGGAGAATCGGGTGGTTCCACTACTATGTACAATGCTAAAAAACACTGAGTAAGATGGTCAAAATGGGAATGGAAGTTGCGACGAGTTTTTGCCCTGATCTGATGGGGATAGACGAAATCAGTGGGGATAACACCTTAGCAACCTTTTAAAATCGATAACTGGCAATTGATGGATCAATTTTCAAATTAGAATTTTCGATGCGAGCATACTGGTATATAATATATTACAATCGTGTTTATGTATAGTAACGAACTGTGGATCCTCTATGATCTGAACAGCTATAGAAACGGAAATAAAAGTCGTTGTGAAGAAATTATCTAAGAACTGGAGAATTCGCAGTAAACACACGACACTCACCAAATTCAAGAATCGAGTAGTACTATGAAAGGAAACAATGAGGCGAAATTCTGGTATATGGGTCACCATACAACCATAGGTTGCATGCAACACATCAATCTAGTTTTTCAGGGTCATGTTCAACAATAATAGTCCTTCGGGGGGCAGTATTCCCCTCAGGAATCCCTGAACAGGTTTATTATACCATTGTCTAGCAGTGGTTTATGAAATCAAATCATTTGTTTTCTCTCACTGCCCATTGCCATCGGGAAATTTGCTATGGCAGTTCTAAAACCTTTTGTCTCCGTCTGTGTTCGGCGTGTTGTCCCTGCAGTTTCCATATTGCAAACTTTGGCTATAAGCATCAGAGAGGGGGACCAATCTGGTCTCTACAAGCGTCCGAATCAAGTCAAGTACGTCTTAATGGCATGTTCTTCTCCCATCATCGATGCGCATACATCCTAGCCCCTACTGTTTCCGACGACTGTTACTTTGGCTGCTTCCATGTCCCAGTGGATTCGCCGAGAATTTTCATACTGGTTGATAAAGGCGCAGGAGGGGGGGGGGGGGGTACATACATTTTCAGGGGGCACAAGAATACTACTTTAGCGGAGCGCCACCATTGTGTTGGCGCGAAATCGAACACGGATTTTGTTAGTTGCGCATCCCCCCCCCCCGATGCCGGAATTGACCTCCCCCGGGCGTTTGAGGCTTTGCATAGACCAGCTTCAAACCTGGCCATTTTTGTGATCACAAATTTCGTAATCGTGGAAAATTTTGTCAGAACTCGGTCCTTATCCCCGTTGGCTCGACTTTTTTTGCCAGAATCTCCAATAATTTGTGCTCCATATCAGATATACTACAGCTCCCCAGCGCGTGCGAAGCCGCATAATTTTTTTCCAGTTTTTTGCCCGGACACATCTGGACAAACAGATCTCACAACACAAAAAACGGACAAGTTTTGACACGGACACGAGGCTAAGGGGTTTTAGTAATCAAGAAATGTTGATTGTAAGTGATTCCAAGGTCATTGCGAATGTTATTTGTATCATTCACCTCACAAATATGTATAAGCTAGGGGCCAATGGGGCCGGGCATCTTCATGGAGATGCCGTATATGGTTTCGGGAGAGCAACGGGCACGAAATCATTGGGCGTAGCCAGAATGGGGGGGGGGGCCACGGGGGCCCTGTCCCCCCCTCCAACGGAATTTCCCCCCAAAAATGTTTTGTTGAATTATTCACTTAATGACAACAACATTTGGCACTTATGCGGCTCTCTCTTTCTCATTTGCTAGTCAGATTGCTCGAATTCTCCTCTGACAGCCCAATTGTTTTTTGGCATATCCACATGTGCCAAAAAACTTTTGCGCGCTTCGCGCGCAGTAGTACCCGTTATATACACACTATTTTTTTACCATTTGGAGTTGCGGCGGTTCTTTAGATCGTGAATACATTGGCATACAGGGGGGTGCGTAGATACCCCTCCAACAAATTTGTCACTTATGTTGTTCCCGCTGGCCCTCATTCCCAGTCAATTTGCTTGAATAGTTCAATTGTTTGGTCAATATCCAACCAACATAGGCGGGGTGCAAGGGGGGAGGGCACTAGCTAGCCCTCCCAGTTCGGGCAAAAAAACAGTGGCAAAATGATAAAAAAAACCTGCCAGAAATATTGACGCCCCGTACGCTATAGGGATATCATAGATGATATCCAAGCAATGCGCAAAAGAATGATGCTTCTTGCGCAGTAGTAGGCCGTGGTTTTGTTGTCTGCTTTTAATACAAACCTATGATAACTATTTGAGATTCGGGCAAATTAGTTTTTTTTAAATTAGTGCCATTGTTGATCCTGTGGCTATTAGCATCCTAGGTACATCCCTGGCCAGCTGAAGGCATGGCCATAAGATGAGGGAGCGTAGACACCCCCTCAAATTCATACCAAGACAGTTGATTCATTCGTCCAAAATGAGGGAGCCGAAAAGGATATAAAATTGAGACCGAATATACAGGCAGAAAATGATCAAAATTCAGACAAAGGCGAAATTCGGCGAAATTAAGGAGGAAATTTTCAATCAAAACAGCAATTTTTTTCGCGCGTTTCACGCGCGGTAGTACTTTTCCATCATGCGGCTTTCAAGATTTGGGGAAATTTTTTCTGCCCCCCCCCTCACAAAATGGAAGAGTCCTGTACGCCTATGATCTGAAGCCACGTTGAAATAGAAAATTTGACCACTTCTCAAGAACAAGAGTTTTGTACAGGAAAAATGACTTCAAATGATGGCAAATGTTAAACCAGATTTCATCTGAGGGTTCCTGAAAATGCAAAAAAATCCCCCCCCCCCATGGCCACCCCCAATCAAAATTCCTGGCTACGCCAGTGACGAAATCCACCACCACGAGTACACGCGCGAAGCATGAAATTACGCCAATATCCATGTCAACGTTTTCAAAAATGAAATTTATAATCAATTTCAACAAATTATCCGTTTGTAAATGAATTGTTCCGAGAGTGAAAGAGACTTCCATATGGACCCTATCAGAACAATTTCACAACTTTTTTTTTAGCAAAATTTAAACTGCGGTGGTCTTCACTGCAAAGAAGGCGTCGAATTCACGAATTCCTTAACGGTCAGCTTGACATCAATAAGAAAATAAATCACACCGAAACCAGCCGCAAGAGGGGCATAGCCTAATAACAATTAAAGGACAACTACAGACTTGGATACACCAAAGATCATCTGAAAATGGAAAACTGTATCTATAGCCTATAGGTCCATACCCCCATTTCAACACTATGTTCCTATGTGGAGTTATTTGCCTTCAAAGCGTGGTCCATTATGCAGAGAAATTGGGGAGAATCCCAATTGCTCAATAACGCATGACGTCGCACTTGAACCAACACGATAAGGATGTTATGAATTTCATTTATTCATTTTCGTTGAATAAGTGAACATTTAGCAGAAGTTCTGTTGTCTTCCTTTTACCAAAGTACCGGTAACATCAACACCTACCAACCCACTACAGCAATCCTCGCCATAGACTACATGCTTTTCGAAGTGAAAATAGTGTGTGAATTTCAATAGGAAACAAAGATTGTATGCAGGGTTGTGCAAGTATGACATCATTCATCATTGCATGATGGGATTATTTTCGATCTTGCACAATACACATGCACAAACTTCAAAGGACTGTAACTCTGTAACGGAAACTATGAACTTCGGGTTTGGACTGACGCAATCAGTTTTTCTCGAACTAAGTTCTCGGGCTAATATTAGCCTCTTCGTAATTCATCCTGCAGTTGTCCTTTGAGGATCGGATATACTCCAAACAACTCTATCGGTGAACTAATACGGGACTGAAACCTCCTTCCACATTCAGTAGTTAGTGAAAACAGAAAGCCAAGAGGCTTTGTGATTCCTTGACTTATAAGTCTGATAACTATATGTCCGGACCCAAGGGCGAATCGCCAGGTGTACCAGCTCATTATGGGCAACATATGACATGTCCCACAAATTTCCTATTTTTTTGACAAATCAACAGGGTTCCTGTTCTAACGATGAGAAAGCCTACACACTCAATTTCATCCATCCAAGTGGGGTCGAGTAATCGTGTAACAAGCCCATATCAGCCAAAATATAATTTTTCCATCACATTTTCCTATTTTCCACTGAAAATGACTCCTGTCTGCACTAACAATAGGTTCATGTACTCCCCATAAAAAAGCTGCAGCATACCCAACTTCAACTTGATTGGACAAGCATTTTGGACTTACAATGCATGTTAACACAATGTTCAGACTTTGACCTCTCTTGACCTCAAATGATCTTTGAACTGAACCAAAACAATAGGGATCGTGTCATTGGTGGCGCCAGGATTCCCCGACGGTGGGTCCGAGTTCCCCGACGGGGGTCCGAGATCCCCGACGGGTGGTCAAGTTGCCCTACGAGCCTCACTCTACCCCCTAGGTCGAAACCTGCAGTTTTGATAGTCTCATTTTTTAAACTTTTTTCAAATGAACATGAAACGAAAAAAATAAAATACACATTATGGCTGTATGGAGGGCATTGTCTACTCTCAGTGGCAATCAGGTGCTCTTAATAGAATAGGGTCAGATATTCGCGATTATTGAATAGCTGCAGGAAATGCCTGGGCACTGTAGACTGGGAGTATTTGCATCGTGAGAGCACACCACTTAACACGAAGGCAAAACAGTGGTAGACGGCAGAACGATCATCCCCCCAGCGAATTGTAACATTGATTTTTGCGGGAAAATTTCGAAGATATCCATAAGGCTTGTGTATCCTCTCTATATATGCCACGATATGTCATGCATATGGTCTGTAGTAAGATAGGAAGATGATTACGTGATCTTAAACTCGAGCGAGGAACCTGGCAATATGACAAAAGTAATGAGGCGCGCGAGGCGCGCCGAAAATGTTCAACTTTAATATAGGAATTTTCACTGTGAAGAAGGTTGGAAATATTTATACTGTCGGGGCAATAGGCCCTCGTCGGGGTTTTTACATTTTAGCGTACCCGTACCCACTCGGGCTCCCCGACGAGATGGAAAATTTTCAACTTTAAATTTTTTTAATTTTTTGGAAAAATAATATTATTAGGCGAATATTGTCAGCTCTGATAGAGGGATTTGAATTTCCGAATTTTCGGGGTGTGTAAATTGTACCCACTCGGGCTCCCCGACGAGATGGAAAATTGTCAACTTTAATATAGGAATTTTCACTGTAAAGAAGGTTGGAAATATTTATACTGTCGGGGCAATAGGCCCTCGTCGGGGTGTGTACATTTTAGCGTACCCACTCGGGCTCCCCGACGGGCTCCCCGACGAGATGGAAAATTGTCAACTTTAATATAGGAAATTTTTCACTGTAAAGAAGGTTGGAAATATTTATACTGTCGGGGCACTAGGCCCTCGTCGGGGTGTGTACATTTTAGCGTACCCACTCGGGCTCCCCGACGAGATGGTAAAAATTTCCCGACGGTGTTGGGGCAGGGCTTCCCTCGCCGAGTGGGTGGGAGCCTTGCCCCCGCCATTCCCCCCCCCCCCTTCCCCTGCGTACACCCTTGGTCGGTCCATCATTTTAGGTAACTTTATATACCAATATGACTTTAAAACATGCACCCAGGTGAGATCGAGTTAACGTTTTAACAAGCTAAATTAGCCATAATATCATTTTTTTTGCACAATTTCCCTATGGTTCACCAAACATGACCACTAAGAAATTGGGTTTATATACTCCCCACAAGGAAGCGCTACCAACTTCACCTGAGTTACAGCTATTCCAAGGCTATTTCACAAGCCTTTCAACGTCGCGTTCCCTAGATATCGTGTTCACAAGGTCGTCCACATACACACGCTCACACCCACATATATTTTGCGTGACTGCGTTATATTCGTTCCTACACTACTTTGCCTCCGTTGAAGCAATAAAAAAAACGGTTCTGATACAGGGGGTAGGACTAGGGTGAGGCTCAAACCCTCGATCAGTCTGGCCGTGGCATTTCGAGACCCTCGTCCATGAAATCGGCCGAGCGCACTAATTGCGGTCGCGTTAAAAATAGGGTGACGGTCCATTCTGGAGCTTTTCGAGAGAAGTAATTTAGGCCTGGTCTAAAACTAACAAAAAGGTTAAATAACCCGAACCATCTTAACTCAATCAGAATTTGGGGAAGATAGTTGATATTAACAACAATAGAGCAGTGCCCATAACGATTGGCAATCTCGTGTACCATACCCATATAGGTCTGATGTGAGCTGCTGGCGAAATGCCACCACGATTAATTTGTAGGGCAGTATAGGCTTTCTCATTATATCTGGTGTCGTCGCCAGACGTTCAGTTGGGGAGGGGGAGCAATGACCCATAGGAACAATGATTCCACAGGAGGTAGTGCCGTAGTGCTCCCCCATGACCTGCTTGACGACGCCAAACGATCCGAGAAAACTGATGATTCTTTGCCTAGCTACGTATTGAACCTCCTTAAATCACTGAAATTCAGTGCTGGAGTCGAGTCCCCTCGATCTCAGCTACTTTGAATTCTTGCCATGCGCACCTTCGTCCAAGGCGAATACTTTTATGTGACTGAGCCCACATGATACCCCGTGGAATATGCATTATAATTAGGCGCCACAACAAACAAAACCAAGAAAAAAAACAAAACAAGAAACAATCGGTTTCGGTTCCAAATATTTTCCCAGTTATTCCCTCAGTGTAACTGTAACAGCAAGTCTGAAGAAGAATATAGGCCCCTATCACTCGCACATCCGATATAACATTATAATATATAAACAGAGAAATGTTGTACGGTTCGTGCTAAATATCACTTCTTTTCATTTGTTTTAAAATACTCATGCTCGGGTATACACGCGGCCAGATTTGATACATAAGCAAACCCCTGCAGATCTAGTGAACTTCTTCCTCCATTTGCCCTCATTATCTGTTCTGCGTTAGTTACTTAAGAGCGACTTTAAAACAACATGTGTCGTGGAGATGACTTACATGAGCCGACAGTCGGGAATAAATGAGAAAAAGTATATCCTGCATTTGCGGGAATTTGCAGGGGCGTAAATCTGTTGGAAGCATTGGACGATCGTGAAAATCGTGTTCTACAGTACAAAGAATGGTTGAATCGAACCAGGACTCGGACCAAGTCCTGGAGTACTTCTGGAGCAGGACGAGTTCGATTCCGAGTCATTGAAGTTCGGGTCCGAGTCTAATTGTCCTTGAAATTTGGGACTCAAGTCCTAGTCCTGACTCGAGTCCTCTAGCACTGCAGGAATTCAGTGATTCACGATCATAATGGAGACAGTCACTTCATGGTACTAGGCACACTGTGTATAGACTAATGACTAATGTTTTGGAAACATTTTTTCACATTGAAACATGACCGGGAAATGAAGAAAACAAAACAAAACAGGATCCTAAAAATCAGAGTGGCATCACACCTCGCCACGGAACGACTGTCTTTCTGTTTCCGATTTTATTGTAGTACACCCCCATTTTATTGGTGCCAATTGAACTTGTTGACTGTATTGACATCCCAATATTAACAATGGAGTAAGACATCTCCCTGATATCTACTATTTGCTCCGGTTTTGTATTGTATCTGTAACAAATAATTTATCCAATTCCGTCGGAGGACTTTGACATTGGAAAAATACTAATTGCGATAATAACAGTTGAACTAGAAAATACAACCTGGTCACCCGGAGACCGCGGAACTTCAAAATGGCGACTACTATTCTAAGAGTTCGAAGGCTAACTTCACATTGATTCGTTTCGACTTGTGTTATCCTGCATCCACTGTGTAAGCTCAAATTTAGGCCATGGCAAAATGCATCATAGTTTGATGATTTCAATGTGTGTTCCAAGCATCTGTGGTAGTAACTTGCGAAATAACTGACTAGCCTGGTCTAGGATAAAATGCGATAGCGTATGCCCTATATGAACTAGTTCTGCGAATAACATGCAGGTTGATCAAGCCACAGGTGCCTGTAACGTTAGACTAGCCTACACACTTAGTAGTAATATGTCATATAATATTATTTATACTATTATTGTAGGCTAGGCTAACGTTACAAGCGCCTGTGGATCAAGCAAGGTAGTGAGTGACTCAATAGAGTCAATCATTTGTGTTAATATGTCACTTGCTGAAGGGTCTTCATAAGGCCTTTTATTCATAAGGCCTTTGTTCATAAGGCCCGTTATTCATAACGTGCCAGTTTTCGGAAAAAGGGTCCGTTATTCATAATGACCAAAAGGTCCGATATTCATAATAAAAAAAGGTCTTTGTTCATAAGTCCGATATTCATAATGACCAAAAAGGCCCATTTGTCATAATTATCCAAAGGGTCTGTTATTCATAACAGCACAAAGGTCTGATTATTATAATAGTAAAAAAAGGTCCGTTATTCATAGGGAAAAGGGTCCGTATTCATATAGCAAATGGGGTTCCTGTTAGTCAAATCGCAGAAACAAAAAAAAAAAAGGGGGGGGGGCGTGATTCATAATAGTGAAAAGGTCCGTTATTCATTAGGAAAAGCAAAAAACAGGGTCTGTATCATACCATCGCGAAAAAGGTCCGTTATTCATAATGTTTCTTTTCAATGATATATAATGGTGGCATCGAATTTCGTGAACCATGTTACGTGTTTTCAAATATTTTTCACATAAAGTATTCGATCTTACCTTCGTGTTGCTACCTTTATCAGCTTGTTGTTGTCGAATTCCACTACTCAGGCATCAAACCTGGCTTTAGTGGGATGCCAGCAGCCAAAGGAACCAAGGGTGTTCGTCCTTCATAAAAAACATCGTCAAGGCCATACGTATTCGTGAATGGATTGGTGTCGCTATTTAATTTTTAAGCGTCAGCGTGTTCATTTCTTCCATTTTTGTAATTTCAAATATGCAAAGTTATGGTGTCCGCTTATGACAAAGTTTTGGAATTAAAGAAGTTGATAAAATAGTCTATGAGGTCACTCACTCTTCCTGAACCTCGCCGTGAACACATCCAAAGGGTCCACGTGTCGCTGCGGCAGCTGTCATTTGGTGACAAAATTAAGGTGGACACAGTGAGTGCACTGATCACACTTCGCCCAGTCAACAATTTTCAAATATTGTAATTCGTATAGTCCATCAGGGGAGAATTCTTGCATACACAACACACGTCGTCCTGGTCTGACCCATCTGGTTCCGTCATAGGTATGCTGTCTTCCCTTCGACATTCTTGGATAGAAGTTCGCCCAGTGGATGTGCTTGGAAGATGTGCTACTGCAGACGCCCCCCTTTTCTTTGATCATTTTGATTTCCCTTTTCTTCTCCTTCTCATCGTGCACCTTCTTTATTTTCAAAATTATTTTTGTCTCAGTGATTGCGACCCCTTCTGGACGATATGCATATTTCCTAGGCTTTGCTTTTTCCTTTTCCTCTGGAATTGGGATCTTGGAGTCCAAGAAACTGCTTATCTTCAGCAGGTCCTCCTCTGAGCTAACTTTCCGCTTTCTGGAGTTGTTTAGGTGCTTAGTGGTGCATGGTGTGCTTGTTTGACTGCAGCTGGGTTGAGGGGGTAAACCCCTGTTCCTTTGAATGATTGAATTAGATTCATCGGTGTGAATGACTTCAGGAATGAATTGGAATCAGCCGCCTGCAAATGTCATATCTCGTCAGCACTTCTCCCGCCTGTGTTTCGCATCTCTTTCTGGCACTCTTGACTGAAGTGGCACTTTAGTGGTTGGAAGAGACCCACATCCTTAGTTTGTAATCTTGCTAACATGCTTAAACAAAGAATTACATAGCACATAATCAGTGACTTCTGTGCCCCAAATCTTATCAAACCATGTTCAACCGAGAACTTTGATACTTTATACAAAATTCCATCAAATTCGGTCTTACCGTTTCAGAGGAATCCTGATAATAAGAAAGTGTGACACACACACACACACACACACACACATATACACATACATACACCAAAGTGTCAAAGTAATTGCTTAGTCTCTCTCTCTCAGTCTGTATCTCACTCAATACGCCCACAGCTGCAGCACAATGGAAAAAGGCCTATTGAGCTGGACACTGGTTCTAGTATACCAGCTTTTCTTACTATTCATCTTGCTTTAGTTTTTATTCCTTGATGAGGTAGAGGAATCTATGCAGTCATGACAGTGTGTGTGTATGTGATGCCCAACCTTGTCAACACGGTGACTCAACTCCACCTGGATGGAAGAAGCTCATATTTGGTATATGGGTTCCCCATAATGAGTATGTGATACCTTTTGGGGGTTGAATCAAAGGTCAATTGAGGTCAAGAGAGTCAAAAGTCTGAAAATTTGATAAGTCCCTGGTCTGATCAGGTTGATATTTGTTTTGTAAGCATGTGAACTTGGCAATGCTCAGCATGATCAAGTCAGGATCATTCAAGGAATCATGGAGCCTTTTGGCTTTTTCTGGTTATATTTGGAGGTTGATGTATCGTCATCAAATGGTGATCTTGGATTAGTTAGAAAGTGGGCGTGGCCGCACCGTTTCCAGTGGCAGCCATTTTGGATTTTTTTAACTAACTGACTTTCTTTCAGATTCGTGACTTCCCGAACTTAGCGATCAATTTGAGACCAACTTTCCTTTTTGCTCCACGGGACCCCACCCAGTGGCTTTTTAAAAATTTTGACAAACAGACTCTTTGAAAATTTGTTCGTTTTGGAACATGGAGATAATCCTATAACCATCTTTCATTTTCGTGCCATGGCTTCCCACCTGGCCTACCTGCTATCATTTGAGTGATACACATTCAATTGATACATGCTTAATTGCCCCACAACCATTGTTGACTCATGATCAGTCACTAATCAGTGTCTATAGAGATCGTTCCTGATCCCTGCACACTCCCTCGTTGTGACTCACGTACAGTACCATTGTCCATGATTGCATGAGTGTTTTGGTCAAGAGGCTCTATGGGATGTTCTCTCTTTTCATCCATCAACTCATCAAATTATAGTATCTTTTCCAGGTGGCTTCTACTTCTCAGAGTAACCACTGTATATTGTCGTTCTGCTATGTTTTCCTGTGCCTTTTCTCCTTGCTGTATATTTCGCCTAGATTTTTGTGTATTTCCTTGCAGCTTGTTAATAATGTGAAGTGTCTTGATATTACTTCAGTAGTGAGAAGGGCTGTTGAAAATAATTTATCATTATTACTATAGTTGAGTCTGACCAGAGTGTCAACATCACACGCCAACGTCATTAAACATTCACAAAGTGCTTCACAGATACTACCCCGATCATTGGGACTGGTATTCTCTGCAACAAATCCGAAGACTCAGTGTGAGTTGCTACCATTATTGGTCTCCAATTATCGCCAGTTGGGTTGTAGCCATGGTACAAATACCTTGCTGAAGAACCCACCAAAAAAAATCTACCAATTGAACTAATCCGACCTCCATTGAATAATTATGATGATAACAACCACTGTTAGCGCGAACAGGTAAAACTAACGTTTTGAGATCCACTTCTGTCACTTATGTAGTTCCCTGAACCTAGTAGGCTGCACTATGCTATCCATTTTCATGTTCTTACTTTGACATCAACTGACGAATGACGTGTTTAATTTTTCTCAGCTTGAGCTAACAGCTTCATCGACACAATGGGGGAAGTTGCAGAATCGTTGGCATCTTTGAAGGAGGAAGTTTTGTGCCGGGACAAGCAGAGTCAATACTGTTGACTCTGATGGGGAGTGTGAGTATACTGTCCACTCATACAGGCTCATTAGTTCTCTGATGGGGAGTGTGAGTATATTACAAGTGTACTCATACAGGCTCATTAGTTCTTTGATGGGGAGTGTGAGTAGATACTGTGTACTCATACAGGCTCATTGTTTCCTTGATGGGGGTTGTGAGTATGCATTGTGTATCTAACTCATAAAGGTTCATTGGTTCTTTGATGGGGAGTATGAGTACTGTGTACTCATACAGGCTCATTGTCCTTTGATAAGGAGTGTGAGTAGATACATGTTTTACTCATACAGGCTCATTAGTTCTTTGATGGGGAGTGTGAGTAAGTAGATTACTGTGTACTCATACAGGCTCTTTAGTTCTTGATGGGGAGTGTGAGTAGATACTGTGTACTCATACAGGCTCATTGTTTCCTTGATGGGGGTTGTGAGTATGCATTGTGTATCTAACTCATAAAGGTTCATTGGTTCTTTGATGAGGAGTGTTAGTAGATACTGTGTACTCATACAGGCTCATTGTTTCCTTGATGGGGGTTGTGAGTATACTGTGTACTCATGCAATAATAATAATGTGTAATACTTATATAGCGCAATATCACAAAGAGTCCCACGGGTGCTTCACGAAGAAGAAAACGAAGTCCTAAAAGAACAATAGAAACAGCAGTCAGGAGTGAAAAACGAAAGGAAGCCACACACACAGCTCCAAGTGTGAAAAGGCCCTAACGAAGAGAAGCGTTTTAAGCCTTGATTTGAAAGAATTCACACTATCCGCTGACCTTACAGAAATAGGAAGGCCATTGAATAACGAGCCCAGCAGCATGAGCAAAAGATATTTCACCATAGCTGGCAAGATTAACAGGAGGTACACGTAGTAGAAGCTGTGTAGAGGAACGAAGAGAACGGCCAGGTATATACTTGGTCAATTTGTCGCTAATATACTTAGGGCAGGTATTGAAGTTGTCGGAATATGGCTTTATAAGCAAAGAGCAACAATTGAATTTGAGTCTCTCTTTATAGGGAGCCATTGTGTGCAAGTCTTGAAGGGTCTGGCTGATATGTTATAGTCGAATTTCGTGCACGAGTGATTAACGCGCGCCGCAGGAATTTTGTACAGTTGCAAGCGTTTAATTGATTATGGGGAACACCGAACAGAAGGTCTATTACAATAATCCAACCGAGATGGGATGGACGCATGGACAGCCAGATATGCTGTAGCAGACTTTGTAAGGAATTCCCTAGAACGGCAATGTTCCTCAAATGATAGTTTGCAGATTGGCAAATAGAAGAAATGGCTTATTCATTAAGTTGAGAACAATGTAAACACCCAGGTTCTTACAGAACAGAGGGAGTGATGGCGGGTGGTTCAACAATTTTGATTTTCGGAATTGATCGGGAACAGGCATATACCTGGGGAAAACAAAATCGCTGTCGTTTTTTTGCTTCTCATTGAGCTTAAGGTTGGTTTAGACGCATGAAGCTCAAGATCTTCAATGCAAACAAGTTTACCTGCGACTCTCAGGGCGTCAGGATGTCATTAGGATTGAAACTTAACATAGAGCTGGTGTCATCCGCATATGAATGGAACATAATTCCATGATGACGGCAGATGTCACCCAAAAGCTTTTTATATAGAGATGGAACAAGTCTAGTCCAATACAGATCCCTGTGGAACACCATACCGAAAGCGACGTTAGGTGCGGATGCGCCCCTGAGAGTGACCCCACTGAGTCCTGTACTCAAGTAAGAACAGAACCAGTTCAAGCAACACCACAAAACCCCGTAGGTGCTAATATGTTTTTAAAACGCTTGTGGGATCTATGGTATCGAATGCTGCTGAGAGATCAAGCAGCACCAGCATGACAGAATGATTGTTGTCCCAAAGAATTAGGATATTCATCATTCACTGAGAGGAGAACAGATTCTGTGGAATGGATACATTGAGTTCTTTGATGGGATGTGAGTACATACTGTGTACTCATACAGGATCATGGGTCTTGATGGGGAGGTTGTGAGTAAGATACTGTGTACTCATACAAGCTCATATTGGTTTCTTTCGATGGGGACTGTGCGTACATACTTGTGTACTCATAACAAGCTCATGGTTCTTGATTGGAGTGTGAGTACATACTGTGTACTCATACAGGTTCGGAGGAGGTTCTTTGATGGGCAGTGTGGTTATACTGTGTACTCATACAGGCTCTGAGGTCTTGATGGGCAGTTCAAGTGTGATTCATACTGTAAACTCTACAGGCTCATAGGTCTTTGATGGGCAGTGTTGATTATACTGTGTGGTACTCATACAAGACAAGTTCATAGGTTCTTTGATGGGCAGTGTGATGATACTGATACTCATACGGGATCATTGGTACTTTGATGGGCAGTGTGATTATACTGTATACTATATGGGACAGTCAGAGGTCTTTGATGGGCAGTGTGGTTATACTGTTTACTGATACAGGCTCATTGGTACTTTGATGGGCAGTGTGATTATACTGTATCTCATACAGGCTCATAGGTTCTTTGATGGGCAAAGTGATCATTACGTATATTCATACAGGACAGTTCATAGGTTCTTTGATGGCCAGTGTGATTATAATGGGTTTACGCATACAGGCTCATTGGGGCTACTTGATGGCAGTTGTGATTATACTTGTATACTCATACCAGGTCAATGGTACTTGGATGGCAGTGTGATATACGTAGAAGTATCACAGGACAAGTTCTAGGTACTTTGATGGGCAGTGTGATTATACTGTCTGTTACTCATACAGGCTCTAGCGTTCCTTTGATAGGCAAGATGATTATACTGTATACGCATACAAGACAAGTTCATAGGTTCTTTGATGGGCAGTGTGATTATACGGTATAATCATACAGGATAATAGTTCTTTGATGACAAAGTGATATAATGTTAATCATACAGACAAGTCATTGGTACTTTGATGGGCAGTGTGAATATACTGTATACTCATACAGGAACAAGTTCATAGGTTTCTGTGAGGGGATTGTGATTTATATTGTATTTACTCATACAAGCTCATAGGTTCTTTGATTGGGCAAGGTGAATCCATACGGTGATACTTCATACAGGACAGTTCATAGGTTCTTTGGGGGTTGTGATTATACTGTATACTCATACAGGACAAGTTTGTAGGTTTCTTGATTGGGTTGTTGATTATACTGTTGTACTCATACAGGCTCATTGCTACTTGATGGGCAGTGTTATTATACTGTATTTACTCATCAGGCTAACCCTTGGTTCTTGATGGGCAGTGTTGATTATACTTTATAAATCATACCAGACTCATGTTCTTTGATGGCCAGTGTGATTATACTGTATACTCATATAACCATAGGTTCTTTGTGATGGCAAGTGTGATTATACGGTATACTCATACAGCTCATAGGTTCTTTGATGGGTCATGTATTATACTGTATACTCTACAGGCTCATAGTTCTTTATGGGCATGTTGATTATCTGTATACTCATACAGGCTCATAGGTTCTTTGATATCAGGGTGATATACCTGTAACTCACTCATACAGGGCAAGTTCATATGTTCTTTGATGGGCCTGTTTTATACTGTATACTCATACAGGACAAGTTCCTAGGTTCTCTGATGGGCACGGTGAATAGTACTGTATACTCTACATGCTCATTGGGTTCTTTGATGGGCAGTGCGGCAGATTATACTATGTACTCATACAGGCTGAGAGTGGTATCAGTGACACTGTTTACAAACAAAATATTCTGAGTTGTGATTCTCAGCAGTCACCGGACATATTTTCCCTTGGTGCTGCACTGCACACTGGTTATCTGTACTATGACTATGCTATTCCTGTTTCTCCTGAATTTAATCTCTTAGGACTCGCAGCCACCCCACCTTGCAATATTCTCTAGGGTGCCGTCAAAAACCCCCCAAAAAACCCCCCCTCTACGGTTAAGACGTCATCACGAGGAAGGTCCTAGAGCTGCAAGAGGTCCCCGGGGCCTTCATAAACTGCGTCGAGTGCCAGTCACAGCGACTTCTCTTCCGCGGAAATACTCAAACCACTCGTCCTGGCATCCTACCGAGTGTGGAGAACGACTACGCGCGATTCGCCAGGTGTGACACGGTGAACGACTTTGTGAGGCTCCTGCGAACCCTGTTGTTGCGGAAGACTGGGAGGATGAGCGGTATACCTCGTGAGTGGTACTCTGACAGACAACAGTGTTTCTTGTGAACATTAGTGAGGCAATGCTTGGACCCATGTCATTGCTCATTGAGTATATACAGAAACATCATTCATCTTATTACCATTGGTTTTTGTTTCCTTGAGAAGTCGTCAGAGGAACCTATGGGCATTCCCCTGTCAGTGTGTATTTATGTGTTATGTATGTATGCTCCGGGGCTTGTAAACATGATGACTTGTATCCACATGATTGGATGAAGGCTCATGCTTAGTATGTGTGTTTCTTCCCATGAACCCCATTGTTTTGGGGTCAGGTCAGATGTCAGCCGATTGTCACCATAGATCAGGTCTGAAATTTTGTTGACACAATGAGTCCAGAACGGTTGATCCGATAAAGTTGAAATTTTGTGTATAGCTTCCTTATGGGAAGTACAGGAATGTCTTGTGTGAATAAGAGGGCATTTTTGGTCAAAAATAGAATTCTTGAAAGATCAATATTTTGGCTGGAGAATCAGCTGTTACATGATAACTTGGCCCGTCTAGATGGATGAAGCTAAATACTTGGTAGGTATGACCCAATGATGAGTGCACGAACTGATCATTGGGATCAGGTCTAAGGTCCCTGAGGGTCGATAGAGTCAAAGTTGTAAACCGAGATGTCAAGAAGGCCTGATCTGATCAAGTTGAAATTAGTGGGTAGCTTTCTCTTCAAGGGCACAAGAGCCATGTTGTTTGTCAAGATGATCATATTATAATAGAAAGGGAAATGTGTGAGAGATGTCAATGGATGCCATAACAAGCTGGTACAATTTCCTGTCTGACATCGTTGATCGTATTGAGTCGAGAATCACTAGCTTTTGCTTTTTGGTTATCGCAGGTTTTGAGAATGCTGAGAGGCTCCGTACCATGGAGGGCCATATATTCCCGGTTCTGCGACTCTCTGAAACTCCCAAGGGCCAATGTCTGTGTGATACTCCTCACGCAGATCATATGGGAGAAGTTCAACGCGACCTCTGGCTACCTCGATCCCATCAAGATCAACTTCCCAGATTATACTAAGAGTGAGTTTGGTAATATCAATATGATTTTGTCGTTTGGGTGAGCTGCGGAATATGATGTGCAGTGATAGGATGCAGGTAATCATTAGATTGCATGCTGATACAGTAAGACGGATAATTAATCCCTGCCAACACTGTAAGTGTTCGGCTAGTTATGGTTTGGGGCTGTGTATGCCATTCCGACCGCCACAGGAACTTTCGGCATTAGCGAATAAGTTTTAACGCTTAATCGATTGATCTGAAACTGTCTGCTCTGAAAAATCTCAGATGGGTCTATTTTGCAAGTTTTAAACGAAAAAAAGAATATAGAGTAAGTCCTGATCACATGAACTTGGTGAATGGGACGAATGTTGGTCGTAGAATGAAGAAAAACGTGACGGTGATTTCAAGGGTCCAGAGGTCAAATTGGGTTATATTTTTTATTTTAAAGGAATTTTTTTAAATAGTTGAAAATTGGGGGATGTGGACTGTTGTTAGTACAGAACAACATGAAGGTCATTTCAAGATTAGCAGAAGTTTGCCTAATTTATGCCATTCTCTTCCTAGCTTTGTCATAATTGAACTTTGAAATTTGAAGATGAAGAATGTGGCTCAGTTGGCCTGAAAACAGGTAGGTCATTTCAAGTCACTTGGACATGATTCATGTGCTTTCTCTGGACTGGGGTCAAAAAAGGTGATTTCTGTGGGGTTATACGTGTCAGTAGTTTACCCGCCTGCACCACGCCATTTAAATAAAGAATTGACACTGGGAAAGCACCTGTCTGTAGATACAAGTCACCTGACAGATATTGATGTTGATGCCATTGCTGTGGAACAACAACTTCTGCTTAGACAGCGGGTTAACCGAATGTTAAGGAGACACTGGCAAGTCTTCTGAATATGTCGGGAGGTTAACGTGGAAGGGAGGTGAATAATCCTGCTCCCAGATGGATTTGACTGATCGGTGAGTGGGAGATATTATATGTGGAGGAGTGAGCGTTGAAATGCACTGGACTGTGAATGAGCGAGTTTTGAACCGGGACCCCTGGTATGGGGGTCAGCCAATTTACGCATTGCTATGCTCCATCCATAGCTACCGTGCTTTGAAGGATATCTCCACATATGAGGAGGGCGGAGTAGAATATATTTGTTAATGGACTAGGAGGAATGATGTATTTGATTATTATCATTAGATGGACTATACCAGTTTATAAAACGCTCTTTTCTAACAGAACACTTGAGGCCAATGGAATGAAATGTTAAATTTATTAGAATGTTAAAATATATACTATCTAGAAGTCAAAAGACATGCATGAGGCATTAAATTCTACCGCCCTACTATAATTGACCTTTTAGTTCGTGTGCCATATCCAACTTACAATTAGGATCTTTGACAGTCACCGATCTTCCATATGCCAGATGTTGAGAGCATGTCATAGTGTCATATTCCAGGTTACGATATGAATCAGGGATGTTGCATTTCATGATTCTACGATGAACTCCGTGAATCATGTCCCTGGATGCCCCTGAGGAGTTATCTAAGGCCTTCTACCGGGGTATACCAGCCTAAACTGAGTATTCTTCACCAGGGCATGCGAGACCTATCAGAATGAGGCAATTTGGTGAGTAGCTTCATGAAAAAGCCTTCTCCAGATGAACACCTCGGGGTAGACGAGATTCTCCCATAGCTCTATCTATGGCATATTTGTAGCTCACCCAGCATGTGAGGGGTGAGCTTATTGTGATTAGAGGGCAGTCTATCTATCTATCTGTCTGTCTGTCTGTATGTCTGTCTGTCTGTCAAGCAAGACAAACAAACAATTGATTTAAATGGCGACTCCTCGTACGGTGTATGGTGGATCAATGATGAAACTTGGTCACAATGATCACTGAGTGAAGGGGAATCCGGGCTCGTGCAGGAATGCGAGGTCAAAGGTCATATAGGGGTCAATTTCGGAGCCATTTGCGAAAAAAGCAACTGCAATTCTACAGTTCAATAGGATTTTGATGAAACTTGGTCAGTATTCTCGGTGACCAATGTTTCTTACGCGGGGGGTGTTCAGGAATTGAGGTCAAAGATCATCTAGGGGCAATTTTGGCCAAAAAGCTCATTGTTTGGGTCAAACAACAAAACGCCTCTCCTCCCAGAGATTGAATTGGATGATCGGGATAGTTGCCGGGCGTATGTTATTATCATTGACTAATGATACATTTGGGGTTGTTCAGGAAATTGGGATCAAAGGTCATCTAGGGTCATTTTGGTCATTTGGTTCAAACGGTCAAGCGGACATCTCCCTACAGTTCAAATCGGATGCCTCATGTGAAAACTGGTCAGTATTACGGTGACTAATATTAATACGGCTGTTCAAGAATTCATGGTCAAAAGCATCTATGGGTCATTTTGGCCAAAGCTCCCCATCTTTTGGGTCAAACAAACAAACGCTGTCTCCCAGAGATTGAAGTGGATGACCTGTAGTTGTCTATATATCATGTCCAATGGTACATACAGGGTGTTCAGGAATTTGAGGTCAAAAGTCATCTAGGGCTCAGTTTTGCCATTTTGTTCAAACTGTCAAGCGGCTTCTTCTCCTAGGGAACAGGATCAGACTACCAAGAAAGTGGTCAGTTAATTCATGACAGTGGTACTTATGGGGGTAGGAATTCGAGGTCAAAGGTATTTAGGGGTGAATTTGGGCAAGTTGTTCAATGTCAGCTTGCTCTCTTTATAAGAATATGATTGGATGATCAGAAAGGTGGGCAGAGTAATATTGAATTTTGGTCAAATAGAAATTTTGTTGAAAATCGATAGTTTGGCCAATTTTGGCTGGTAAACACGATAACTCGACCCCGCGTGGATGGATTGAGCTCAATTACTTGGTAGGGTGTTCTCATGATGAGTAAATGAAAACCTGATGTTTTGGGGGTGGTCAGAGGTCATTGAGGGTACCCCAGAGTCGAATCTGGAAAACCTGTAAACACGATAAGTCCAGAATGGTTGGTCTGACAGGTTCAAATTGGTGGTATCTTTCTTATGGGTGAGCACAGGAAACCTATTGTTTTTGGTATAAGTTGGGGTGAGGAATTTTTGTCGAAAAATAGAAATTTGTGGAAGTCGATTATTCGGCCAAAATTTGCTTGTAAACACGATAACGTGACCCCCCCTGATGGATGAAGCTAATACTTGGTATGTGCGTTCCCCATGCGAGACATGAACCTTATTGTTTTTGGGTCGATCAGAGGTCATCTGAGGTAACCAGGGCCCACAAAAAAAAAAAAAAAAAAAAAACCCCCCCCAAAAAAAAAAAAAAAAAAAAAAAAAAAAAAAAAAAAAAAAAAAAAAAAAAAAAAAAAAAACAAACAAACAAAAAAAAAAAAAAAAAAAAAAAGTCTGAAAACCTTGTGAACACGATAAGTCCAGAATGGTTGGTATCAATCAGGTTGAAATTTTGTGTGTATCTTTTCATTTTGGGGAGGTGCAGGAACCCTATTGTGGGTTTTTGGTATAAGTTGGGGTGAATTTTGGTCCGAAAATAGAAATTTGTTTGAAAAGTTGATATCTCGGCTAAATTGTGGGGGGGGCGTGTGAAACAACGATAACTATACCCCCGCCTGTGGAATGCAGCCCTCATACTTAGTATGTTTGTTTTCCCCATGATGAGTACATAACATTATAGTTTTTTTGGGTCCAGGACAAGGTTCACCTGGCACCACACCCACAGGTCCAAAGGTATGAAAACCTTTGGTAAACACTGTAAGTTCCCCAGAAGGGTTTTTGGGGTCTCATCAGTTTGAAATTTTGGTGTGTGCTTTTCTTTGGGGAGGCAGGAACCCTATTGTTTTTTTTTGTATAGGTTTGGGGGTGAATAGTTTCCTAGTCAAAAATAGAAAATTTGTGAAGTCGATTCTTTGGCCAATTTTGGCTTGTAAACACGATAACTCGACCCGCTTGGATGGATAAGCTCATACTTGGTAGTGTGGTCCTCATGAATGTAAATGAACCCTATGTTTTCTGGGGTCTGTTCAGAGGTCATCTGAGTCACCAGAAGTCGAAGTCTGAACACCTTTTGAACCGATAAGTCCAGAATGGTTGGTCTGATCATTGCAATTTGTGTGTATCTTCTTATGGGAGCACAGGAACCCTATTGTTTTTTGGTATAAGTTGGGTTGGAATTTTGGTCGAAAAATGAAAATTTGTGGAAAGGCGATTTTCTGGCGCAATTTTGGCTGTAAACACGATACCTTTACCCCGCCTGGATGGATGAGCTCATACTTGTAGTGTGTTCCCCCTGAAGTACAGAACCTTATTGTTTTGGGTCAGAATAGAGGTCATCTGAGGTCCCCAGAGGTCAAAGTCTGAAAACCTTGTGAAACACGATAAGTCCAGAATGGTTGGTCCTCCTCAGTTTGAAATTTTTGTGTGGAATCTTTCTTATGGGGAGTGCAGGCACCCTATTGTTTTTTCTCGGTATAAGTTGGGTGAATTTTGGTCGAAAATAGAAAAATTGTGAAAAGTTGATTATTTCGGCTAATTGTGGCTTGTGAAAGATCACTATACTCTTTTCGCCTGGATGGATGAGCTTCATACTTAGTATGTGTGATTCCCATGTGAGTACATGAACATTATATTTTTTGGGTCAGATCAGAGGCACATGAGGTCACCAGAGGCAACAGTATTAAAAAAAAACCCCTTGTAAACACGGTAAGTCCTGAATGTTTGGTCTGATTAAGTTGTAATTAGGTGTTTAGCTCTCTTATGGGGATTGCAGGAACCCTATTGTTTTTTGTATAGGTTGGGGGGTGAATTTCTGTCCAACAATTAAAATTTGTGAAAAGTCGACATTCTGGCTAAATTGGGCTTGTGAACAACGATACTCAACCCTGCTTGATGGATGAAGCTCATACTTTATTTGTTTCCCATGATGAGTACATGAACCCTATTGTTTTGGGTCAGGTCAAGGTCATCTGAGGTCGCCATAGCTCATTCATAAAATCTCGAAATTCAGTGTGTAGGCTTTCTAACATCAAGAGTATGAAACCCTATTGGTTGGTTGGTGATAACGGGAAATTTGTCATTTTTTCTTGCGAATCTCCCATTTGTCTCATGTTCTAAGCTAGAGGTTGTAAGAAAGAGTCAAGGAAACTCACTAAGCCTTTGACTTTCTGTTCTCTCTCTCTCTTTCGCCAGCGCTGCGGGACGTTAGCCGAGGCTTTTCCTCCACTGTAGTGTTTTTGGCACACTGCAGCTAGCCTTACATTACGCGTACGGGCCTTGTGCGTCCCGCGTGGGTTCTTGTTTGGGCCCTGGCACAGCCTTGGTCTCGAGATTCTCGACGGTAGCATGGCAACAAGAGAAGTGTCGATGGGGTGGCCAACCTGGATTCGTGTAATTGCCAGAAACTCGACGTGGCATTGGGGTTGGGTGAAGTCATGTGGGGTAAGTATTTCATATTCCAAAGATACCCCAACCTCCTTTTGGGGAATTCATACACAGGATAGCTTTTACTGAGATGACAGCAGAAATGGTCATTACTGTATTAGAAATGGTGAAGGTACTCTTAAGATCGAGCTCTGGACTCCGTCATTAAGGGCACCTGCGGAATTTATCTTGCAATCTCTTGTTCTTACGTCCGGAGCTCTACCGCCTGGGCTAATCTTCCAGTTTGATAAAATCATCTCAGTGATGAGACCTTTACGATACCTCTCCAAGATCCTAACGGAAACCTGTGATTTTGACTGGATACAAGACGGTATTTACCGTACTCCATAGACACTACTTGAGGATTTGAAAAAGGTATCCACGGTTGGTTGGCCCTTTCTTCTCTTCGACACTAATTTTTCCCTTCTTGCTCCACCCAGGTCTTTGTATCAACTTTCCAAAATACATTGAGCCGATAGAGAAGGGCGAGGCCACGCAGGACAGTCCCATAAGCTCTGTAGAAACACTCCGAACCTCACCTGAAGAAAGCTCTCCAGACAGTGTTCTTGAGAGAGTCTCCCAGTAAACCAAACAAAATCTTTTATTAGGTATACTGTTTGACAATTCAATGTGAGTAATCATTCTTGGTCTTCTTCATTGAAATTTGTATTGTTGTCGGCTGACACAACTAAAACAACTAAAATGACAATGAGGCAAACACGTCTGTTCAGGGTGGTGGTGTCCACATGTATTTAAGGAATAAACTGCAACTGGGAGACTTTACTGGTGAATAAACAGTCAAGACTCTGAATTTGGGTAAATAAATTTCAGAGTCGAGACTGTTTATGAATCAGTAAGTCGAACCTGCTGTAGTTACTATTTCTATTCTACAAACCGCAAATCAAGAATTACCCAAAGGATTAGAGATATCTCTATCTCTAGATCTATCTTTGTATCTCTAAACAGTGAATAAGCAGCTAGGTAACTATTGCGTTGGGTCAATTGAAGTAAATTGCATTGCTACCATACACAAAAGATTAGCAGTGCTGCTGTTCGTACTTCCACTGAGACGTGCCGAACCGGAGGGTTATGAGCGTGTGAACATGGCTTTACCAATGCAATGAGCGACGCGTCGTTTCGCCCGTTCGTATTCCGTTGAGGCCTGGCAGTACGCCCTCTGAAGCGCGCCTATACTGGAAGCCTGATCTGCGCGTTGTCACATAATCTTCCAAAGGCTCACGTAACCTTACATTTGTGTGCAAAAAGTACTGCATTAACTTAAGACGCAGCGAATCGAGCAAGTATCCGATTGTTGTGTTACTCTGAGTATCTTGACTGTTATTGCAAGAATAACAGTTGGCTACGTGATTGGGATTAGCCAATCAGAATACTGTATTTGCAATAACGGATGCTTTGTGTGTTGTAGAATCTAAAATATAGCGTCACTTACATGTATGCTTGTACGTGCACAGGTGTTGGGTCACATGCACCACCTATATGAAATTCACTATTCGAGTGAATCCACAACATGTATAGCTGTAGCTGTGAGGTGAAAACGTTGGCATATAAGCCCATGGCTTGAATATAGTGCCTCCATTTGGGACCCCTATCAGAAAATCAGCTTGAGGGGTCCAATGCCATTGTGTAAGATTTGTCCGCAAAAAACACTAAGCATAAAGCCAGTGTTATGGATATGATTTCCAGTTTTTGGTGGACTTCTTGGTGCATAGAAGAGCTGCCCAAATATTGACTCTGATGTATTAGTCCATCAATAAATGAGTCCCAATTGACACTGATTCTCAACAGTCACCTCCTTCCAGAGGTGTTCCTATTAAAAGCCCATGCCTGTCATTCATTCGTGAAATTTATATGAATGAATGAATGAACCAAACCATCAGCCCATAAAGACTCTTATGATTCTTATTTCCAAGGATCCATGTATTATTTTATTGTCCTCTTCATTGTTGCTCTATGGTATATTTTCCTTTTTTGTTGGGGGGGTTCCCAAGGGGAGCGTTCCAGTTGAGTGACACCAGTACCCTCTCACCATACTCTCAACTAGGGCTCATGTAGAGCTGCTTTTTTAACCCATGTATATCTTTATCGTTCTCCCTCTTCAGTTCCCAATGGTAAAGTTACCAGCTGAGTGATACTAGTACTCTCCGGCCATTACTCTCAGCTAGGTCTCACATAGAGCTGCTTTTCTAACCCATATTTTCTTTATCTTTCTTCCCTTTTCAGTTCCCAATTGGAGAGTTACCAGTTGAGTGACACCAGTACTCTCCCACCATTACTTTCAGCAAGGGCTCACTTGGAGCTGCCGTTCTACTCAAAGTTTCTCCTAATCGCTGCTTACCTTGCTTCATACAACCCTGCCAAATCTGACCGGAGGTTCTTTGCCAAGAAGCATGCTAAAGTCCGACAGACAAAGAGAATGAAGAAAGCTGAGGTATGTCCACGCTAATTTGTGTGAATAAAGGCTCTGCCGCACTTAACGATAAAAATTGTCGCTCACACACAGACCCGATGAAATGTGACTGTTATACAATCCATAAACTTGAACGATACAAATGTTGATCAATCGGGAGAATGTTCCGCATCCCGTTATGTGGGCTTTTATTGTTATAGTTATCGTTAACTTTACAGTGTGACTGTGACCGGGCGCGTTGGGCACGTTATAGTTATTCTCAAATAATTTTTTATTCATGTAAGGAGGAATTGGTATGCCTTGGCATGTTTTGTCATGTCTATCAGTAAATAGTCCATGTTTGGAGTTGATATTATGTTATAATATAATATTGTACCGTGACGGAGATAACAAAAGGCATGGCATGTGGACAAGCCCATGTAAAAAGAGTACAGAAATAGTCCTCATAGCGAATTTCATCCCTACACATAAGGACAAAAAATAATTGGAATTGTGGTAAATTGCTTTCGTTTCCAAATTCTAAAGCATGATAATAGTTATTTCTGAGAAGTCTACTCAAGTAAGCCATCAGAAGTCCAACTATTTAGTGACCTTTTTTTCTGGGGGCCTCTCCACCACCCAACCAACATTGTGTAGCTGTTCGATGAATGTGATTTCTCCACGTCTGCTCCCAGGATGTTACACAATCATCATTATACTCATGATTTCTTACAGACCAGTAGTCAGTTGACTGGACCGAAGGCCTTCCAGTTAGAGAGGCTGATGGCTATATTCTACAGTATTGTTGATGTTAGAGTGGCACCGACAGCACACATCTTCTTCACAATGATAGCAGGGCTCTATATACAGTATCAATGTCAAAACTTCCGTGGGATTGGCTGATTGGAGTTTTTCCTTAACTCCTCCTCTTAGTTGAAACCCCAAGTTTTTTTTCCTGGCTAGTTGAGTCATACAGTAAGTCAGAAGTAGAAATTGGGGGAGAGGTTCAAACAAAACAATGTTTCTAAAGGGGAATGAGATATATAAGTGAGCTCCTTCTGTTTTTAGAGTATTTGATCATTTTGACCTCACTTCAGTAGATCCAGGATTATTTAGCTTCAGGGAATCCTGAACCTGTAAAGTGATTCGGGTTAAAAGAGTGTAGTACTAATCTACCCGGTAATAAAGGGGTTAATAGTATCACGTTAACCAACCTAATCTGGAGTGGTTGGCCACAGTATGAGAACTTCACCTCTCGCTGGGAAATTGGACGCACTTCCTGTAACCTTGTCTCTCGGTGCTCCGCATGAGAGTCAGCATGAGAGATCAGCATGAGAGCTCGCAGAGAGTCTCAGCATGAGAGCTCAGCATGACGAGCTCAGCATGAGAGCTCAGCATTGATGAGAACATGAAAAACAGGAGTAAGCAATTGTCATGCTGCTGTCTGCTGTAATGACCCCACCTCAACCATTGACGGTAGCCAACAAGGAGGCATGGCTTCATTTCATTCACTCAGTTGAAGGGTTGAGCTGACAATAAGGGCAGGATTCAGGTCTTTACTATTACCAGGCTTTGAAATAGGGTTTGATCCCACTCTGCTCAAGTATTCCATATGAAAATAAACATAAACTGGCTCTTGAATGCGGGAGAGTCCAGTAATCTACAGAGGGCTCAAAGGTGTGAATAGTACCAACAAACAACCAGACAATCCAAGATTCAGTAGTTTGACCAAAATGCCCAGAACAGTGTGACTTTACCACATTGGTATAACAGTGTTTTTCAATTTCTCTTATGTTGTAAGATAGCAGATCAATAGAGTCCTTGACTGCAGTGATGCACTGAGTTGTGGGCACTATTTGTAGAGCGTCGGCCTTCCACCAGGGAAAGGGGTTCCAACCAGTCAGCTTATACCAAAGGACTTTGAAAATGGTGCCTGTTGACTCTCGTTGATCGCTCAGATCAAGGGATTGAAGCAGGGGAAAACAAGGGCTAGGCAAGTGTGATACCCCACCCCTACATTAAGGTACCCACCAAAGGGCATTGCCACAATTTGTGTACCTGGTGAAGGAATTCGCAGTGACAATAAGGTGTAGTACTGGTGTAGTAGTTGAGGTAGTCTGCCACCCTTGCTGGGACTTCAATAGGTTTGATCCTCTGTTCGGCAAATAAACATAAGGTTTTTAGCTCAAACCAGCTATGATGGTTGAGCTATTGAATCTGCATGTCACTCTATCTATATGTCGTCTGTCTGTCTGTACTGTCTGTATGTCTGTCTGTCTGTCTTCTGTCTATAATCGATCGGGATTTCGATTGTCCGGGATGTTGAGAGGGAATTTAGTCGCGTGGAAAAGCTGAATGCGTACGG